>JANHGN010002156.1:193248-266461 GCA_024605025.1 Megaceryle maxima
ATTTTTAATTATACTTTTAAATTATTTTGTTCTGAAGGTTTATTAAAAGGAGAAGAAAACCCCCTAAAGTTCTGAAGGAATATTAACATAACATGCCTGTAACTCAAGCTGTGTTTAATGAGAGGTGCTGTTTTTTTCTGCCATGAGGGCTACAGTCCAATGAGTGATAGCTATGAAAGAGGTCACATACATATTCATCAAATTCGACATGCACATGTAAACTGGTTTTAATAGGCCATGACAGCAGAAGTTGTGTCAGGCAAATAGCTGCACATGTGCTCATTCCCTCGACTGGCATATTTAGCCATTATCACTCTGGTATCCATGGATGAAATATTAGCTTGTTAACTTAAGACCATCAGTTGTTGCTGATGCTTAGTGGCAACCAAAAAAAGCACAGATTCCCTCTGCAACTTTATTATGTGCAGAGCCAGGATTGAATTATTACAATTTCATTGTAATATTTCTATTTCCTTCCCTTATTTATTACAGAGGATATTTGTAAGTGATAAATTGGAATGCAGCTACAATATAAATAAAGGGACTATTGATTAGAAAATACTCCAAGGATTGGATCCTGTTATTTGCACAAATTTCTTGCACTGTGCTTCTGATTGTATGTTCAGAAGGGACAATGTCGCTACAGCATTAATTTTCCCATGAGCACATAGCAGCGTGTATATTGACACACGCACACAAAAATAAACCAAAGGAAAATACAGTCCTTCAGAATCCTCACTGCAGAGAAGGGTAAACGACCACGCTCTGCGGCGTGTAAATCAGCATACCTACTGGATCCCACTGGCTTGTTTTGCCTAAGGTGTGACAGTTAATACTTAACATCTTTTTGTTATTCTTTTCTAGGACTAGGGAAGAAGAATACTAGGCATCCCTTTTCCCTTTGTTTAAGGGAATTGTGACTTCCTGCATTAGGAAACAAGCAGAGAATGGCAACTCTGTACTGAAAAACTGGCTTGCTGAGACAACACCTTTGCATTTTAAGAAGGAAGATGTACTGGTTGCAGTTCTTTCCACAGAGAGACTTTTTAATGGCTACAGGTTTAGGCTGCTGTGAGAGACTGGGCTATGGTGGTGGTGTGTTTGAGAAAGTGGTCTGGATTGCCACAGCAGCAAATGTACCTTTGTGCGATACAGGAGTGATGCGTTACTTCACAGACCTAACTTATTGCTCTTTGCGTGTTAGGAAAGCTGAAGTGAAAGCTTGAACAGGGTGACAAACTTTTTACATTCTAATTATGTATGCTGAGATGTGAATGGTTTGCTTTTCCGAAGTGTTTCCCTTGAATTTCTCGAAGAGCTTTTTCAGACATGGAGAACTAGTGAAAGCAGATGTCAAGCTTGGCCAAATTATGGTGTGCTTGATTGTAATTTAAAAGTAATAAAACAAGTCATCACTGAGGCAACTCATCTCAGTAAACAAGGAAATAATTAGCTCTGTAAACACATCCCTCCCCTTCCGTGTCAGATCAGAAGACATCACTGCCCAGGTCATGAGGACATAAACTTCAGGTGCGCAGATGGGATGTGGAATGCAGGTTTGGACTGTATCAAACAGTCTCCTAGCTCTTGATATAGTGGAGGAAAACTGTCAGGAAGCTCAAAATAGTTTGTAGATTTTCTTCTGCCCAGGGACAATAACTGTCTCCCTGGAGATGCTGCTTGCAAATCCTGGTGTACGTTCTTATTTTGGTCACAGTCCCTCCCGTACCCAGTCTATCCCCTGAAAAGCTGCTTTATGCCAGGTCCGTCATGAAGTTGGCCAACGTAGCTTTATCCTGTCTGAGAGTTAATTATACTTTTTAATGTAGCGAATTCACTACAGCTGCAGTGAATAACATCAAAGAGTCTTCTCTGGAGTTGAGGTTGCTGTTTATTTTAAGAAAGCACACCTCGTCTTTGTGATTTCAGACTCCTGCACAGCTGGGAATGCCATGGCCAGTTGAGAAATCTATAAAACTAGACTCCTGGGGCAAATACATTCATGAGTTAACTGTGTGCTCCTTTTCATGTCTTGTACTGCTTTTATTTTGTGTACGAACAAGGATGAAGAGTGGCACGCTGTTAACCATGCCAACTGCAAGGAAAGTTGGGCTCAAAGATAAATACTTAAGGAAAAAGACTGCATTTCAGTTTTGATGGACTAATCTGAAAATTAACTGTATTCACAAAAGGTGATGGGTTTTGAGAGTGTCCTCTGTGCCAATTTGTCTCCGTCTTCTGAATTTGGAAGTACCTGGTTCAGAGGGAAGACCATGCTGCTGCAGGATAATTGACACTGTTTGAAGGATAGTCTTGCTCTAATCATCTAGAGGTGAGGATGTTGTTGTAAGTCTGAAATACCAGGCATTATGTCCTGACCAAAGTGTTTCTTAACATTGAGTATCGCTACTCCAAGCGGTTTTATATCCAGATAAGCAGACAGTGATTCCTGCCAGTTGTCTTCACCTCTGAGCTGGAAGATCCTCTTCCTTGCAGAGCTGGAGACACAGGATCTCAGCATACAGGTCACTGGAAGATCAGAGTTTCTGAGTCTGAAGTCTTCCAGACAGCGTCGTCCTATGTAGCTCTATAGGGAGAGTCTAGCACAAGGGTTCATTTAGGAGGCTCATAGGTGCTGCTGTGCTATAAATGAGGATAATTTAAGAGCAGAGACACTGAGGGTTGACACGAGCTAATTTTTTACTGTCACTCTGTTTCGTATTTGTTAATTGCAGCAAGTCTGGTTCCAAATATTTTGAAAGAAGACCTGAGATTGCTGCAGTGTTAACTGTGCAAGGAGAAGTCTACCCTATAAAAATGCTTTATCTTTTTATTAAAAAATGCACTAAGTCGTGGGAAAATACTCAAAATGAGGAATGATCTGATAAAAAACATTAGAGGCTTGGCTTTGGCTCATATAACTTCTCTGAAAGAGAATGGACATGTTTGTGTATTTCTTATTGAACAACCCCAGATTTATTTGTATCAATCATTCCTGTAACATGACACGTGTAATTAGCATTATTATTTAATTTTACGTGACAGTTACAACCAGCATAATTTTTGATTGTGTCTAGATAGAGGTTTCCAAAAGTGCTTGCAAGAAATTGGAAGACTGGCTGCTCTTTAATAATGCAGAATCTGGGTTTAGGAGCACAATTTTTCTTGGAAGCCAGAAGAAAGTGACTTTCAAAGCTTCCTAGTCATATTGAGAAACCTGTCCTTGGAGCAGGACAATATCTTGCAGTCTCTGTCATAGAGCAGCCTTTGAGGTTTTTCTTCACTTTTCTGACCTCAAATCAACTTTCTGTCTTGAACATATACAGTCAACACTTGAATTGCCTTCATTCTGAAAGGCAAACTCATCTGAGCTTGCAGTCAAAGCTATTTATTTTACTTTTATTTATTTATTTTCTGACAAGCTGTTTCACCTCTTTGATTTATTGACGTGCTGAGTTAATTCATTATTTGTATATGCAGGGGGCTAGGTGTGCTGGGATGGGTTCTTCAGCTGTGTTATAGCCCCAGCATTTGCAACTGTAAGTCTAATTAGTGGATGAGACAGCAAAAGCTGCTTGCATGGTCATTTTGTTGTGTTTTAATTGAAATAAAGAAATACAGAAGCCCATTTTTAATGTTTGTAAATACACATACCGCTAAAACTGACTGCAACTGTTAAACTTCCCATTAACTTCTGAAACCATGACCCAAAGCTCATTTGGTGATGTCCATGCAGCTTTGCTGCATAATCTCACAACATTGGTGGGATGAAGAATCAGAAATTAAACAAATGCAAAGTGATAGAGCCTGAACTTTAACCACTGGATATAACAGGAAATAAGAATTTGTCAATTAGTTCTCTTAGCTTGCTTGCAGAGTTTTTATGTAGTAGCAGATGTGTCATGTGAAATAAAACCCGTTAAACTTGTTCTTTCTCCTTTCCTCAGAATCTCTGCTCCTTTAATTAAAACCCAAACAAACAAAAAAACAAACAAACAACCCCCAAAAACTTCATCCTAAAGTTTTAGAAAAAGCCTTTCAAGGGAGGCTGCTGTTCTGTAACCATCTGCAGTACCCAAGGCCACCAAATGCCAGCCACAATGTCCCAAACAACTGACAGAGCATTCCCTAAGGAATAAGCAGAAACAGGGAAATGAAACCTCAGGTTTTTCCCTCGCCACTGTGCCCAAAGGAAAAAGCCCTGTGTGCCAGTTCTGATCCTTTTTCTGAGTCAGTAAAATGCTTTTTGGCACATAGTTCCATGAAGTTTATGGGGAGTATTTTCCGATGACATGACATGTAAAAGATGGTGTTCTGCATGTGTTTTTCCTTTCTCCCCTTCCTCACGGGCTGCTGGGTCACTGTTGTCCAGTTGAACATACGCAGAGTGTGCACAATGTGAATTCACAGTTCCTTGGCAAAGGCACCTCATACAGAAAGCTCACTCCATAAATAACGTGGGCTGTGCATTTATTCTGCTCTGAAATGCTGTAAAAAATAAAAGGCTACTTATCAAAGTTGTTTGTCTAATAATGGAGGAAAGGGACGATATTGTAAACACTGTCCAAATGAATTGTAGTAACCAGAATAAATGGTGGTTGCTGTTACTGAGCATTGAGACTGAATTGAGGCCTTTCCAAATACATCACATGTGACTTTAATCCATTCCAGAGCCCAGGTCTCTTCCAGGCTTGGAAATTTGATGCTGTGAGGTGCTAAGCGCCCTCTATTGCTATAGAACTCAATAGAGGAGCAGCCTGCTCAGCACCCCGCAAAGGTGATCAATCTGTCGCGGGTCTGGTCATCCAGCCCTTGATCCTGCACAGCGTTTCTGTCCACACTTCATTTTAGGCAGGGA
Organism: Megaceryle maxima; assembly: GCA_024605025.1. Classification (NCBI taxonomy): domain Eukaryota; kingdom Metazoa; phylum Chordata; class Aves; order Coraciiformes; family Cerylidae; genus Megaceryle; species Megaceryle maxima. The sequence goes on from JANHGN010002156.1 coordinate 198,107, forward strand.
TATACCACCTTTGGCAGAAGGACCACTCACTTGCTCTAAGACAGCACATATATAGGTTTTACAGCATCAGGGCCTCAGTCTGCATTTGGTATTTATATTGCTGCTTTGTAGTGCGCCTTCCTCACTGCGGTCTACCTGAAAAAGGGCATGTTTCTCTTTTTAAAATGAGTGTTTTATCTCTGTTTTGGTGGACAGGCATTCTTGGTACTGAACTTGTTAATAATAAGCTGTGCCTAAGGATTGAAGGAATGCATCTACAAAGTATAAAAAAGACTGCAGAAGATAAATTATATTCATCCAAAACTGATTTTATGTGAAACTTTAATCCAGCAGGTGCAGAAGCAGTAGGGTGGGGAAAGGGTGGAGGAAATAACAAAACAAAGCGAAAATGTTCTCAGCCATCAATATTTGCTGCTGGAGAGAAGGGTGAATCCTGATTCAAATAGCCCTTTAGATGCCACCACTGAAGGGTCAGAAAAGTAGCTCTTTTGAGGTGATATTCAAACCTTTAATGGCGGGTGGTTGGCTTTGACAATAATAATTCTGTCTCGTTGCAGGCCAGTGACTTCGCTGCTCACTTACCTGTCCTCTGCAGCCTGGGGAGAGCGGTAACCTAATCAGGGTTGGGAGCAGAGGCAGCGCCTGCAGCCCTCCTCAACCCAGCCATAATTATACGGCCAGTAGAGGAGTGCCTCAGGTTGCACATTAGGCCCTCGCTGAGATTAGTAATTATAATATCAGTTTTCTCCAAATAGGTCTGACGGAATGGCACTGGTAGCAGAGGTGACTCAAAGTTTAGTAAGTCTTAGGGAAAGTTTACTGTCTCCTGCTGCTTTGTGTCCCACAAATTTGGCCTCTCTAATAACCAGCACCAGCCACAAACAGTAGGAATCCTTTTCAATCACTATTAGCAACACTTCATTTCTGTCATATTTGACCCCTGGCAAGCTGCAGCCCAGCAAAGAACATTCCGGGCAGAAAGTAACCAGACAGCCAGGATTTACTCTGTGACAAATGACATTTTTAAGGGCCCTTAAAAAACACTGAGACAAATTCACAGCAGGACTCTGGAAAGCCCTTTACCAACCTCCAAAGGAGATCAGGGATAGGCATAGCCCTTACATGGCAGCACCCCATCTTTGGCTGTTTCTTCTGTGTGACTACGTGTTTGCTGGTACCTCCAACAGGAAACTGCTGTTCCCCTTCAGAGTCTTAAAAGTGTGATGAGGTTATTTGTGTTAGACACCAAGAAGTTTCCTAACACAATAATGGCTTTCTCTCACCAAGATGTTTTCACTCACAGCTTTTTCTGCATAGTTCAGCAACCCTATTTTTACTGGGGAAAAAATGAGGCACACAGAGTTGGTCATGGTCACCAAGCCAAGTTCTAGCCTCACCTTAGTTTGAAAAGAAGTTTCTTCATTCATTAGGAAACTAAGTCTTTATTAAAATTCTGCTGGGCCCAAGAAAGAAGTCATAGTGGGGTTTATTTGCACATTTAGTTTCTTGTAAAGACAACTGTGCATTTGAGACAAGGTGGCAGACACCAATATCCAGATAATTCATTGTTGCAAGGGTCTAAAATGAGTGGATATGAACCTGGAAAAGGCAGTCAGGGGCAAATGAGAGCAGAATGACTCTGGTGGGAGGTAGAATCAGGATAAATAGCAGATGCACAGACTTCTCCTCTTTAGACACTTCCAGCTTGGTAATTCTGAGGTAGATCCTGGTTGCTCAGTAAAATCTGCAGGATGATGATGAGGCTGTAATCTGGTAAGCATAATGAATACATTAAAAAGTCAGGAGATGTAACAAGACAGAAAAGCCGGGGCTCTTGATGCCACACCTGCTTACGTGCTCTTCCCAGCTGCTCCTTTCTTTCATTTCCTCACCCTATGATTTACAGGGGGTGGGGGGGACAGAAAAAACATCTTGGCCGATGGTTTATGGCCATTCAGAAACAGCGGTCACTGGGGTCACCAGAGTCCTTGTGCACGTGTAATAGCAGATCGGGCTGCCCTGACCGGGAGAACTGCATTGTTTGCCCTTTTGAGATATTTTTCTGCAGTGCTCACAGTTGACATTTGAACATATTTTGGAGGGTGTGTTGCAGCCACACCTAAACCTGTGCCCACAGGCTTGTTGTCTCTCTGACATGGAAGTCTTCCTGGGAGCCAGGCTGAGGGCTCTTCTCCCTGTTCACTGTAGGCATATCCAGTGCATCCCTACCTTAGTGATTTGTGAGGCTTTTCTTGGTTAACACTTGCAATAGGTACCTGAGAGGGTGTAGGAAAAAAAAAAAAATCCTGCACATCTGTATGTATTTTGGGGCCTGAAAGTGAGCATTCTAAAGAGTCTTTGCTCCACATCTTGGCGTTTTGCTGAAGAAGGCTAAAGTAGACTGATCAAAAGAGAGCAGCGTGAAAGAGGGACCAGTTACTACTTGCACTGTGTCATGTGAGATTATCTCCTAGATCTTGATATGCTCTTAATATACTGAAAATATCCTAAGAAGGGTCAGCTTTGTTGCTATCATTGTATGCATTGAAATGGAAATATTTTGCAGCTATCAAAATCTCCCTTAAAAGTACACTTAAGTTTTGGCTCATCTTCTCCTTTATGCCCTCTGTCAAGGCAAAGGGAGAGAGTAAACACAGCACAACAGAGCTGAAGTCCTAAGAGATGCTGGTGGGGTCCATGTTTTGTGCAAGGGTGGATCAGCCAAGAGGGCCCGGGTCAAACCACACAAAGCACACGACGGCCTTGCTCTTCAAGTTGGGCAGAAATCAGGCATCTGGGACAAGTGCATAGCCTACAGCTGCCCTCCACTATACACTCTGGTCTTCCTTCCTTGGAGGCTCTAGGCTAAAAGGCTCACTGAAACACCAACAATTATGCCATAGGACAACCATATTGGCTGAGGCAGCCACTGCCCCAGCCCCAGTAACCCATTATTGTATTTTGTTGGGTTGGTTTTCAGCTGGCTCAGGTTCCAGCGTATGAGCTTTCTGTTTGGGGCCAGGAAGGAGAAACTCATGAGGTACAGGGGGACACCCACATGTAAAACCACAGGAGGACCCCACATACCCTCAGCATCATCACTATTGCAAAGCCTGGGAGATACCTGCACTATTAATGCTTAGGCAGCTGAAGCCCACTCATAGGACAGACAGGTTTTCCTTACTTCTTTCTGATTTCTTTTTTCTCCTCCTTAATGTCATTAATTGATTTTCTTTCATTGTGGCCAAGGGCCTGCATTATCAAGCTCTCTCTGAGCCTGAAGGTACAAGATACCTCTGAAGTCTCGAGACAATGTAATGAGTGAGCTACAATGAGAGATGGAGCCCAGTTAAACTATCAGCCACTACTAGAAATCTGCAGCTGAGCCACACTGGCAGAAAAGCCTTTAAAAGAAGTCCAATCAGACTGCTGAAGAAGATGTGATGCATTGAACAGGGATCCAGGGGACAGAAGTCAAATTCCCACTTTCCCAAGCACCCTGCCTCCACCTTGCTGCCTGTCCTTAGGGTTGCCATAGAAAGATGTGAGCAAAGTTTCTGTGTGCGGGTGCAAAACTGACTTAGAAAGGCAAGATGCCTGACACAGCCGAGCCCTGCTCCCAAGGGTTGCTGTCAATATAAAGTAGCACAGTTAAAGTGCGTGGCTGGATATTTACACTTGAGCAACGATTTTGTTTCTTGGGCTAACCCACAAAGTAGAATTATTTGAGGCATGTTGACTTGCCGCTATGCTAATGCTCATTCCCGTGTTTCGTTTCTTTTTCTGTGTGCATGTCATTCCATTTGTTTGAAAATCTGCATCTTTACATTTCCAGTGATAGCCTGGTCTAGACTGAGTTAATGGAAAGCTCTGTGGAGAAACAACAGGACAGACTAGTGTTAAAAGCAAGGGAAGCAGAGGTGACTCAAAGTTTAGAGAGCCTTAAAGAAAGTTTACTGTCTCCTGTTGCTCTCCGTTCGATGGAATTGGCCCATCTAAAACCAACACTGGCCAGCAGCAGTGGGAATCCTTTTCAATCACCATTAGCAACACTTTTATTTCCATCATACTTGACCACAGCAGGCTGCATCCCAGTGAAGAGCATTCCTTTCAGAGAGCCAGCAGACATTCAAGTGCAGCGGATTTACTGTGTGAAAATGGCATTTTTAGGGGCTTCTGAAAATGTTTAAATGAATGCTCTTTTTTTTTTATTCTTTCTCACAGCTTGATTCTCAGCTTAGAAAGCCCTTCTTGCTAAACAATTTTAGTTTCCTACAGGAGTTTAGAACTTAACATTCACAATATAAACGTTCTGTTGCCGCTGTGAAATTGCACTTTTCTTAAAGCCTCTATATTGGGAAAATGAATGTTTGTACCTATTTTGTTCAGGGTGAACGAATCGGGGTTACTCATGCATATTTTTGGATCGACAAAAGAATTCTGCACAGTCTTTTAGTTCTGATGAAACTCTGCAGTAATATTTGCGACTAGCAAGACAGCTTTCCATAATACAGCCCTATGCAAGTTGAAAAGAGCCTAAAAGAAAAATCTTCTCCCAGTTTGGCCCAGTTCCTAAAACTTTCCCTATCTTGTTAATCAGGAGACAGGTTTCAGTTCAGAGAGAGAGAGACAGTGAAGAGACATAAACTGAAAGCTTATTTGTTGGAGAGAACAAAAAGGAATAAAGTTGGTCTCCATTACAAATCTTAGCTAAAGCAGAGTTACAGGGAGCTGGATAAATTAGACTCAGTGCAGTGGGGTGGTAGGACTTCCCTTTGCTTCCCAGACCAGATTAAAATGGCTCTGCGTTTGGTTCCTTCCCTGTGCAGTAATGCCTGGGCTCACGCCAGTTCTGACTGGAATCAAAGGGAATCTCTCTTCTGCGGTGAATTATGTGATGGACAATTATGTGCAAATAACTATAAAAGTATGGGGTTAGTCAAGTTCCCGTAAAGTCCCTGTTAACATTCACAAAGTTTTACTGTCTTCCCTGAGGCTGGAGATTTCAGGAGCAGCTTGTGAACTTTGTGCCCTTCATAATGTATTTTTTCTTCTGATCCCAGTTTTGGGGTGATGGCTGAACTGACGGCTGCTGCCACAATGGGATTTCCACATGCTGATTCCACATGCCTCTCTCTACACAACCTGTAATTTTGTCCCAGGTTAATCCCACCTCACTAAATTAATAGTCCTGTCAAGAAAGACAATCTTTTACAGATACCAGAGAGAAATTAGCATATTTAGGCAATTTTTCAGCCCACCTATGGGATGAATCAGCTCCTAAAGAGGTTGTAGCCTGTTGTTAATTATGGAGCCTGGGTGAGTCATCCCTTAACCGAGATGCCATCAGAGAGATTGGGTGAATCCAGGACTTCACTGCTCCTCCCCAAAGACCTCCTGGGTGTGCAAAGCAGTGGGTACAAATTTGGTTTTGGGTTTGTATGAAAACATAATGCAAAATGCAGTCTGAAAACCAAGTGCAGTGGAACCATTTGACATATTTCTGCTGTTCGCGGGTATTAAGTGTGGCAACACTTTGGGAGTCAAGCACATAATTTGAATATTGGGCCTTCTAATTGATCCCAGTCCTGACAAAGACAGACTTGACATTACATGCTATATGATCACTGGCACAGCAGAGGCAGTTAGGCAGAGGGGATTGAGTGGTGTGTTCATGAAAGACCTAATGGAAATCAAAGATAAAATGTTGCCTCCAGGAACTTATGCTCCCCCACACATGTGGTCTATTCTTTCTTATACCAAGAATATAGGGAATATTTAATGGGCTGGATCTTAAGTGAGTATAGTGTGTTTCCTGCTGTAAATACGTGGCCTCTGTTAAATGCAATGCCGTGTTTTCTGATGGGCAAGCAAATTGGTTTCTTTTGGTTTGTTTTGCTGACATTAGACAAGAACTTACATTTTTCCATTTCTTACAGTAAATTGTGCTTGTCCACTTTTGAAGAGTGCAGAACAAAGGTGCATAAATGCGTGTGTTGAGGATGGCAGTGTGGGAGATGGAGTTCAACGGTACAGGTTCTGCTGGTTTTAATCTAGATTGAAGTGACCTGACTGTCAGATACTTTATCTCCAGAAACCACTGCCCTACTAACATTTCCCATGTCCTTGCACACTCCTGAATTATAATAATATTCAGTAAAAACATATTTGGACTGTGATACAGCATTTAAATGACTGGCTCATTCAAGTGCACAGCAGTTTGTAAGTTAGACCTTCATTATAGATTGACCAATTCAGACTCAAGGTGAGATGCGCTCAACCAAGAGGGTTTTATCTCATTTCTGCCAAGTAAAGCCATTCTTGTTCTATCGTGTTTCTGCCAAGTAAACCCATTCTTGTTTTGATGGTATTTTCCAGTGTAGTTTTTGTTATTAGGATACAGGTGGGAAAGTGTGCGTGTCTCCTATATTGGCAAAAAATCCAGTAGCTCCTGGGTGCTGAGATGATTTGGAAGTGCAGCCAATGCAGTGTTCACAGTGATCAAACTGGAGCTATTGCTGCTGTGTTAGCTTCCAAAGTTAGATAGTTAGAGGCTTCTTTCAGGGAAAGTGAGGAAAATTCATAGTCCCATGACAATAAATAAAGAGAACAGCCAAAGTCCTTATTATATATTTCTTTTTTTTTCCATATTTTTGTATGCAGTTTTCTTCTCCTTTACATCTCACTGTGTCAGAAAGGTTCTTCTTTAAAAGATTTTTGTAGGTGTTGGAAGCAAAAGCAGCTGAACTTGTAGTCTGATCCATCCACCCAGCTCCTTCTGCCATAGACAGCTGCTCTTTTCCTTTCAGACCCTCCAAAACCACTCTGAGATAAATAATTCATTTAAAAAGAAATGAATCATCAATCATAACCCTTCTAGTAAAGAGAAAATACTTCTGAACAAAAACTGTAAAATTTCCTTGCATTCCTTTCAAGACGCTGTCTGTTGCTCTTCCTGTATTAACTGTCCTTTCTCTGCACCTGCTCATCCTTCTTACTGTGTGTTTCTTCCCCATCCTCTCTTGAAACATGCTGTCCCCTCTTTCTTCCCACTTGTATCACATTCCCCGACTTTTATCCTTTCCATCTTGTTTTCCATGGGCCTAGTCAGGTACCACTGAAATTAATGGACGTTTTGGCAATTTCTCTGTCTATAACAAAGCCGGATGCTGTCTAAGTGCTGCTGCACTTGGACCAGTAGCAAATGTATCAGGTTGCCTCTGAAATTCCATCATGCTGGTTCTATACAGGAAAACCAGTGCTGCTTTTGTCAGCCTAGCCAGGATGTACATCATTACTAAAGAAGCAGTCAGGCCGTGTGGAAAATAAAATCAAACTCCAAGATCCCATGATGAATTGGAGATTGGCTCCCTCCCAGTTCTGTTCCTCAGGCTGAGATCTTTAGCAAACATATGCTGGAGGAGGGATCAGAAAAGTTCGGAGCAGGAGAAAGGGAAGTTTTAAATGCTCTGAGGCAAAAGCTTAGCTGTCCTTCTCTGCAGCAGCTTCTAGCTCTCCGAAAACCACTTGCTCTCAGGTACTGAATGTACTCATGGTTCCAATTTCTATCTTTTTTCCTTCTTTCCATAAAATTATAAATATCTGCCTGTACTAGTAGGGTAGTTTGACTTTTGAAACAGTCAAAGGTTAAAAAGCTGTTTGGAAAACTTTACAGTAATGTTTAAAGAGCATGTCACCTGCCTTCTCTCCACACTGGTGAGCTGTGATACAGAAACTCTTGAACTGGTGTCTCAAGCTTCCTTTTTAGTTTAAGACTGTCCATGTAAAGAGGCAAGGCAAAGCAACTTAAATCTTGGGAAAAAAATCCAAACAGAAATGGAGCTTGAGAGAAGAGGAATCACAAATCAGGGGTTGGAAAAAATGTCTATATTTGGTCTGGATCCATCCCCTGTAACCAGTTTAGTGATGCATTAGAAAGCCAGTAACCCTAAGTTTTCTCCTGTCAGTAGAAACCAGGAGGTATCTCCAAAGAGAAATTCTGCTCAGCTAAAACCCGAGTCAGCCTGTCAACATACCATCTCTCTTCACAGATGATAAAGGGAGCAAAGGGCAACTCATTTTCTATTTTGGGCACCTCAAGCAAATGCTTAAATTGGAAAAGGATTAAATTGGTCCTTCGTATATACTTAAGTATATATGGTGTGTATTCATCTTCAGGGATGCAGGAGAGAAAAAGGGGCCCTGGTGACACACCAAGGAAGGATCAGCAGATGAATGAGCCTATTATGGGGCAAAGGAAAAAGAACTGATAGCCCGGGATAGGTAAGACAAGTGATGGGCACTTGGCAGTCACGTGTGTGGCGACAGAGAGGAGAAATGTGGAACAAATGGCCCTGGTTTTAGCCATGTTTCGTACACAGTGGTGACAAGACAGTCACAAGAAAATGTTAGAGGCTGAGTGGTAGGATTGCTTAGGAGGAGACATCCAGGACATCCAGGTGGAGACTGGTAGACTTCATGCAGACCTCCGTTTCTGATAAGCTCAACATATCTGTGATTTTAGGCTTAGATGGCCTCATTGACTGCCATTAACAATTTGCAGCAAAACTAGACAAAAATGAAATTAACTTTTCTATGTTAAAAAAACCCACCCTAAATACCCTATGTATTTACTCTCAGATGTATGTGTAGGAGCAACAGGGTCATAGCAATCCTTGAAAGGGTAGAGAATGTGTTTGCTAAAAGACCATGGCTCTCCCATTTGTTTCTTCCTTCATATGACACATTAAGCACTTCCCATGTTGCTAAGGTTTATCTATAAATCTTGTACCTCACACCAAATTAAGGAGACCATCTGTTGAAGGAAGACTGTGAGCAGGTTTCTTGGAACACAGCATTGACAAAACTGCATCTATACCATCATTTGAAGCCCCACTTTCTCTGCCGAGAAGAAGGCAGGATTGTTTTTTTGTTGAGCAACACACAGCTCCAGTGAATCGGTATTTTCCAAATGTCTGTTGATTGAATTTGTGTATTAATGCTTATAAGGATCTTCCTCCTTAAGCTATAAATCACATTTTATGGTATTAATTCATAGGAAATGATTAAAGCATCATAAATAGGTAAAGATTTACAGGTTTAATATTAGCTGCTTGACTGGCATCTCCCCTTGATGTTGTAGTGCCAGAAGACTGATTGGAGTGAGTTCATTTTTATGGAGTTATTCTTCATTAATAACCTGTTTCTGACTCCATCAAACATGCACAAGGGATTCAGAGACAGTTATTTGTACTGAATATGAGGGACTGTAGGTTAAATGTTTTCCTTTATTTCAGATTAGTTACAGTGCTGTGTTCTCTTCCTTGAGCAGCAGCTCATTGCTGGAAGATGTGTGAAATAGGAAAGCAGTCAGGTTATATTATTCATGACAAGAGTTTCTGAAAAGTCAAGGAGGTCTGTTTTGAAGAGTCCAGTGACTTTGGGCTTTTTTTTTTTTTTCATTTGATCACACACATGATCATGTTAATGATAATCTTTCAAAGAATGCACCTTTTAAAAAATAATCAAATAATCTTGCTGAGAATTTGAAGGCATGACAGAATAGGCATCCAGGAGATAAGCTCAGAAAATGTTTTCCTAGGTAGGATGTGGCAAAAAAGGAAACAAAACATTGAGAGAAATTGTTTGTAAGTTATTATTCATGTATTGCAGAGGGTAGAGGGCAATGTAGAGAGGATGAGAGACATAGTAATTGGGTCTGGGAAGGTCCTGGATGGTCAGGAGAATATGGTTGACCTGTGCTGGTATCAAATAGGAAGGTCTATTTTGAATGACAAGTTGAATTTCAGTCTCTTGGTGCAATGCCTGCTGTGTTGGCATCTCAGCTTTAACCTCCTGTTAAAAATAAACATTACTTAAATGCAGAAATATCTCCATCTTTAATCAAACTCTTTAGGCTAATAGCAAATAAAACTCAGGGAAACTTCCTTTTATTTTGATATAACCATTTTTCTTTTCCAGAAGGCACTGCGCCTTTTGATCTCCTGAAAATGAGACACTTTTTTGATGTTGTCATCAACATCACACTGCTATTCAGTAAATAGTAGTACCACATTTCTACTCATTGCCCAAACCTAGTTCATCAGGCCACTTAGGGACGATGTACATTCAGTTGTTAGCCCTCATGATGTAAGGTGGATTAAGTAAGTAGTTTCCAAGTTGTGATCAACGAGCCTGAAGATCTGCTGAGATTAAGCTATCTTGAGGTTTTTTTTCATGCTTTGATTCAGCTGCTAAATCATGTTCAAAGGAGTTCACCAGTCAGAAACATCATCAGCTGATGATAGGACTGGCAGAATTTGACAGGAGTCAATGCAATCATGCAGCCCCACTCTGCCTGAAGAACTGTCCCCGTTCTCAGACTTCGTTCATAATCGCTTTCTGTGAAAGCCAGCAGCAGTGTTGTTGCCACTGCAACGTGATGTAGTTACCAGTAGGAGGGCAAGAGTCTTCATGATTGCCTTTATTTAAGAGAGGTATGTGGTGTAAAAAGTTGTGGACGCTTCTGGCTTTACCTTCCAAGAAGTTGATGTGAAAGTGAATTATTACTACCAAAGAGAAACAGAAGTAGTATAATATTAGGATGTTTATATTTGAGAGGTGATCCACGCACAGTGCCTGGAGGTTCTTCTGATGAGTTGTCACATCAAATAAGAAATCCAGTACTCAAATTCAGTTGTCATAAAAAGGTTTTACTTTGACTCTATTCCAGCACTCTGACTCCATTCCAGAAAAAGAAAGACTCAGTTTCAGAATAATTTTTGTTTTACTTTGAACGCTGTTCACATACACTAAATGAAAAAGAACTTTCATGTTCTGGTTAGGGAAATTAGCTCAAAGAACGTTTTAATGCTACTTGCTCTCATTTTTTATTTTGTGTTCCAGAAATGTCTATGGTACTTGCTAAAGATCATAAAGCATCAACAGCTTCTTTTTTTTTTGCTTTGCATAATGAAAGCCAGCATTTCAACAACACTGGAAGAAGCTTTATTTACATAGCACAAAGAAAAACAATTTTTTGACAGACCAATATTAATCATGGACAGTATGGCAAGTCACAATGTTTTCACAGCAAAACACAATCACATGTCTTTATTCTGGCCAACAAACAGGTTTCTGATCCTGAGAATAACTCAAAGCTCCACACCAAAGAGGCACAAAAGGGCTTCTCTAGCACTGTGCCATTGAACCTCCTTCACCTCTCAGTTCTGACTACACTGACTGTGTTTAATGAACCCTGAAGTCAATGGGACTCTCTCCATGATATCTACTCATATCTCCCAGGTCTCTGTCAATAGATCTCTGGGAAAAAAGGGTTTCTTTACCCTGCCAAACAGTCTGTTCATGCTGATGCACGTCTGATGCTGAGCAGATAGCTGGGGTGCTTTTGGAGACACTTTTGGTGTTTGCATTTTACCTCATGGACTCAGCAGAGCCCCTGCCCCTTTCGGACAGGGATCTGGAAGGAAATCCCTATCTTGTAATGAATATAAATGTAGGTTTGGGATTTGGATGGTGTTTGGCTTGGTGGGGAGAGACTGTCGTTGTTCTCTTGTTCTGTTAGAAGAGAAGAGACATGAATTTGCTTTGGGTATATATATTTTTTATTAGCTCACTGAATTCAGTAGAGAGGGGCACCTCATGGACCCTCCAGGCCACTAGGATGACTACTTGCTAAATAGATAAGATACCTCAATCTATGACCAGTGATGATTATTCCCAGCATTCTTTATGTATTCACAGAGCTCATGTGTTGTCTGAAAGCAAGTGGAGCAATGGAAGGGGAGAAACACACCTGTAGACATGAACTAAGGCTCACAAATCTGTAGAAAATCTCTTTGAGTGTACTAGGTTATTCAGAAAGCCTAATGCTGTTGTATGGTTTTCTCTTGGTTTTGTTCTGCGATCCTGTTTAATGGCACCTAGATTCTTACTTCTTTTCTGCCTCTCTGAAAAAAAAGTCTTTTTCTTACTGTTTGAATGCAGCTTGCAGAGATGTGTGAGATTCTCAAGGATTTCCCCTGAGACAAGTTTTCTTATCAATCAGTTCCAGTTTTTAACCCATCAGATGCAGTCTGATGCAAATGTTACATCTTCATGCCTCAAAACCCTACATTTGCTCCTCAAGCTACTTCCTTCACGGTTTCGAGGAGAACACAGCTCCCATGTTACTAACAATAGTAATATAAACCCTTAAAATGATTTTTTTTCTAACAAGAGTTCCTGGGACATCTTCCTGGTGATTCCCTTCTGATGTCATCTGCGGGTATTTACAAGTCTGGGACTGCTTGAAAAAAAAAGGATCCTTATTGCAGCATTTCTGTTTCCTGGCCTGTTGTTTTTCATATTCCCAGGGATATCCCATCCAGCCTAACACTGAACTTTTTGGCACTGCCCTTTAATAGCCACCACCCATCCAATCAAAGCACGGCAGAAGCTGCCAAACTCTTGTGTTTTCTTGCTTTATTCCTCAAAGAATATCCTTGCCTCCCCTTTCTTGGATGTTTTCTGTACATATGTTCATGACTCCCTCTCTATTCCCCAAGATAGCGTTTGCTTGCACTGAGTGGAGGTTTTGAGAAGATTTAGGCCACTGGTACATAGCTCAGTAATCACCACTTTTCCACTCTTTTCGATTCATTCTTCTGTGATGGGCAAATATACCGCATGACATAATGATGTCCCTTGGCAGATTTGATCTCATTCTCATAATGCGAATATTTACAGGCAATGGACTCAATATGCCAGTTAAAACAGATTTTGATTTTGCTTATCAACAGCCAAAGTTCTTGGCCCCTGGTGCACAACCAAACCATGTGTAAAAAGGTATTCATCTCTGAATGAGATCACTGACATCTGTTGCTGCTCATAACATTTAATCTTCAAACACCATCAACAACGACCAAAATCAGGCAGTTGAAAATGCAGAAGTGAAGAAACATGGGCACTGTGAGAACAAGCTTTAATTCCTCATAATTGCTGCCATGCCTTGTGCACTCAGTGGTGCTCTCCTCACAACAACGGTAGCCTGCCCTTGGGACTCCCTGAGGATTGTACCAGGAGAGTTAAAAACCCCTACTTTTTGAGGAGAGCAGCCTTTAATGTAGCCACTTTTAAACAAACAAAACACTCACTCCATCCCTGGGGATTCTTGCTCAAAGCAGATGCTGAAGGGCAAATGAGAGAGGTACTCGGTGGTCAAGAGTTTATTGATATAGTCTGCTATGCAGAGATTAACCTGACCTTTATGGTAAAATTAGCTCATAATCATTCTGGTTGCTCCTGATAGTCTCCAAATGACATTTTTAATCTCCTCTTCCTCACGGTATTCCTGAGAGATAAAATAGGGCCAACCTTTTCCAAATATCCTGAAGAACGGGAAGTATCAGCCAACCCTTCAGGTGTTCTTTGCATTTGTCATTGAGATACCTTTTGACAAATTTCTATTTCTTCTCCCTTCTCTGTTCCTCAGAGCTATGATATCTCCTGGATCAGGACTAAATAAGGTACTGGTGGTTTACACAACCTTTTTCAAAATGCTTCGAACCCATCTTGGACCTTTTTCAGAAAGCTTGTGAAGAACTCTGCTTCTAGACAGGTACGCTCTTTCTCTTTGTGGGTGGCAGATGGTCTTGGCTTATTCACATGCACTGTCCAATGCGCCTGGAGTCTGATAACCTCAGCCATCTGAATCACACCTGTATGTAGTCAGGTATTCTTGATAATGTTGCTGAAGCCTCCACATATTGTCTTCACTGCTTTTCTGAATCATAAGGATTTTCCCATCATTCACTGAGTGCTCTGTGATCTCTGCTTTGGTGATCTGTGTCTTGAAGCTATGCTGGTTTTTAAATACAGGGGAAAAGTACTGTGGCAATGATAATGGGAATAACATGAGAGACTGATGAAATTAAATAAATTAAAATTTAATGCTACTAGTGGAAGTTAGTTCTGACATTTTAGTTCTAGTGTTCTGTCCTCTAGAGCTATAGGTTGGAGTCCTCAAGGAAGGAAAGGTTTATTACATCTTGTGTAACATAGTTGCAAAGGTACCTGTTGGTCTGGTGCTATTGCATTCCCCATCTCTTTGACTACTCTGGATTTTCACTGGCTCGTAGATTTCACAGAAAGTTCATCACAGTGTTGCACAGGCTAAGGGTCTGTTCCATTAAATGGAAATTTGGGTCTTGTGTCCTTCCTGGGAGTCATAGCTAATGAACCTACACCAAGATTTCCTACGTGATTCGCATTCAGTACCTGTGGTTATACCCCAGCGTGCCTTGCAGTCAAAACAGATGTTTGTCATATGGTCCTATACATATAAATCGGCCCGGTCTTTCCAAGCCATCTGTGTGCCAAAGAATTCCATTATGGCTCTGAATGGGGCTGGGCCATAACGCTGTGAGACGAGCTTATTTAACAGAAATTCTAGAGCGTTTGGCATGTTATGTTTACCAGGGTGAGGCGAACAGGAATGAAACGCGGTCCTGGAAAGAAGACTGTCATGCAGATGACTCACTGCAATCAAACACTTTTAGAAAATATGGTCTCTAAATGTTATGTCTACCACTAATTAGCTGTATTTATTGTACGGCCTCTAGAAATATAGAAAATGTGAAGTTTAGGGAAAATTGAATCAGGTTTTCAAACTAATTCCAGGTTGCCCAATGTTCTTTTTTTTTTTTTTTTTGGGGGGGGGGGGGGGGACACAAACAAACAGATAAACAAACCAGCAATCTCTTTGCAAAGTAAATTGAAATATGCTAAAATGAAAATGTTCGTGTGACTCAATAAGAAAATTCAATCGCTGAATGCAAAATTTGTTTCAAAACTGGAAATGTTGAAATCATCCAAGTTTCAAACTGAAAATTAGAATCATATACACATGGTCTTAATAATCATTAGCTTTGACATTTTTATGTTAATTCTTCTCCAGATACTGTATTTTCCCCCACTGAAATATGCCCAATTTACACACAGTATACTCACTCTCAGACTCAATTGCAGCAGAACTGAGAGATTTCATTCCAGATGTGGCTCTGTATCTATAGACATATGTGCTATATAGTAAATATTGAATTTTTTCTTTCCTTTTTCATTACTAATGCCTCAAAATTGTTTGAGCATACTTACATAAGAATTTATATTACTTGAGACATGGTAGTATATGCTCTATTATAAGGGAGGGCAGGACAAGGTTCAGTTACCAAATTCCTGAATGAAAATACTGTGATCTTCAGTGCAGTGGGCCCATGGTGAACAAGTAAAATCCAATGGTGCCTCACGCTGATAGAGTAGGATGCATGTTCATTGTGTATTTTGATGGTTTGTTAATGGCATGAAAGGACAAAAGAGAGTAGAAAGGAGATGGATGTACTTTGTCTTTACAATAGGTGGGTATCTGAGGGGGCAAATCCTCTACCAGCCAACAGAAATAATGCTTTCCAAGTAGGTCTTAGGAAATCATTTTTCTCTGCAAAAGCTACCATTCCTCATACAGCCCTGAGAAAATAGTCAGGAGAGTAGTGACCTGAGGCAAATCAACACTATGTATCACAATCCATTTAAAACTTCTGATCTTGGAAAAGCTGTTTGAAGACTGGCTTCCTGAGCCAGCAGTAGCTGGCACTCTTCTTTTTTTTTTTTTTTTTTTTTTTTGTCATCGGGATAACAATTCCTCCTCTTGGCAAGTGAAAAGTTGCTCCATGAGACCCTGCATCCATGCATCAGTAGGATAGCAGCCCAGGAAAGCACGGCATTGCTAGACAGACAGCAACAGACAGAATGGTGGTGTGGTGTGGACATATGAAGAGCAAGAACATCTTTCTTCAGCCTGGTCAGAAGGGTGTTAGTGCAGCACTGAGTCTAAGTTCACAGGGAACCCTGCCAAGCACCGTCTGGCTCCCTACTAGAGGAATGGTGTACAGGAGCCAAGACAGGGAAGCCCTGAGGAAGGGCTTTGGCCAAAACTGTAGGAATCAAATGTAGGTTTGAATAGAGCACTTTGCTGACCAAATTTGGATTGTCATCAATTGCTTCTATTTAACGAGACCCTGTGGAAAGCAGGACCTTATGCTGTAAACTTCCGAAAGGGGGAGCAGAGTGTCTAGGTCAGTGATTAACCAACTAGAATAATCAGTTGCGTGTGAGACACTTTGGGGGATAGCTGTGATTCAGTTTGCAGAAAGAACAAGGTGTCATTTCAGGTTTTTTTAGAGATGTAAGTTTGTAACTCATTTTTGTCTCTCCTTGCCAGTGTAACGGTTTGAATGTTAATTTAATTTTGCAGAATATCATTTATGTAAATGTAATTAGAAGGGAAACATGATCAGGAGATGCACAGCACCAAAGAAAATTTATTACTCTGAGGGGTATTGCTCTAATCATTCAACTGCAATATTGAGTTTCCCCAGATTTAATCTAAAAGCAATAAATTACAAAAGGCTAATGTCCTGCCCAACAAAAAGCTGTCATGAACCCAAGTTTCTGTGGGGAAAAAAAAATCAACTTCATTTCAGCAACAGGCTCTCCTCATTTACACATTCCTTTTATGATTCCAGTCAAGTCAAAGTAAAACGAATACAAATGTGAGAGTTCGAACACTTTCTCTGAATATGTATGTGTGTCTGTTGGTGATTGTAATAATCAGCAATCCAAGGTGCTGGGACTCCATTATCATCTCAGGCAGAATTAAGAATGCAGTCCTGCAAAGATACAACTGCAAATTCTTCTCCCCACCTTTGCGTGACCCTGTGATTTAAGGGAAAGCAAACTTGAGTCTGATTAATTCCAGTGTCCGTAGGAAAGTTCTGTTGCTAACGTGCCATCGTTTTTTGTTCTGCTGACAAAATAAATGAGAAGAAACAAGCTGTCCTTTTGCCTGTGTTGGTGGCTGTAACCTGTGTGTTCCATGGGAAGCACTGCCTGTTCATGGAAGTTGCCCTGTTGATGCTGCTGGTCTGCATTTCCTAAACAGACACTTAAGGAAAGCGGAATGAAAACCAAACGGATAATCAAATAATTTCATGTAGTTACTTCTCAAAGCCCCCGAATAACAGTTCTGCTCTTCAAGGAGCATCTCTCCACTTCATAAAACCTGCAATGAAAATTTGTCAGTGAATAAGCAACAGCTAGGCAAAATAGGAATTGGTAAATGCCTGCCTAATGTGCAGGCTAAAACACTGTTAAGTGCTGGGGTTTTGTGGTGCAATTTAGTATGAAAGCTGATGCCAACATTACACTTCTCTAAGAAGCGGAGTAATTAGTACAGGAAATAGGTTTCTTATGTTTTATTTAGCCAAATTAATCTCTAGTTTAACTCCACTGTAGCCTGTATTGCATTTGGGTTTATTTCCCAGCGTTCCCCTGCACAGTTCTTTATACCATGACCTTTAATTCACTGTGATTTTCTTGTATTTTAGGTAGGGGCCATAGTTCCTCTCTCAATTTGTTAGTATCAATTATGTTGTAAGCCAGCTTTCTTGGCTCACAAAATGAAACCCATCAGATGTGCAACAGGTTTTCATGAAGTGCACGTTGGCAGGTTTACAGATTCCCACGGGTATACGTGGGACATGGGGAGAAGCACAGGGCTGCAGCCTCAAAGGCACAGGCAAAGAGTACTGTGAGAGGACCAGGGGAAAGCGCAAGGAACAGAGGAAAACAGTGTTCTTAGAAGCAGGGAAGGAGGGGCTGAATGTATGAATTACTCATGTCCTTGAGGGGAAACACAAGTCTTAGGAGGATGGCTGAAAGCAGTAACTACCAGTCTGGAGAAAGAGAAAGTGATTTGGCTTGTTGGGACATATAAACAAGCTAGTGAGGCTCAGGATGTGCTGCTGACCAACAATGTAAAGTTAATTATGAAAACAACTACTGAATTCAAATTGGTATCTTCCTCCTCATCCCAACCAAACTCTGGCAATAAGGTCCAAGGGCTACTTGTGCGTGACTTTGGCCAAGACCGGAGGATGCTTGTGTGCAGGTCTGTGCTGGGGTCCCATGCTGTGATGGCACTCCTTCTCCTGCTTCTTGTATATATTGCCAAGATGCGTTCCTGCACTGGGAACTCTTCTTACAGGGCTGCTTCTATGTGTCAGGCAACCCCAACTTCTGTTTCATTTCAGCCAACCCAAAGTTACACTGAGTGGAGGCAAAGATGATTGAATAGATTCATAACAACATGCATCCCACATCAGGTTTTGGTCTGAAGGGTACTGGTGTAAAGCTGTCCTAGCTTTAATTCTCCACCCATGGGTTTTCAGGAAGGTACAGAAGTGCACAGCAGAACATAGGACAAGCTGCTGTGGGTGCACTTAATTAACAGTGAACAGGCACAGTACTAGTCATCTCTTTCTTGTTTGTATGCAAGTATAGCACAGATCATGACAACCTGAACACTAAGCTTCAGGCCTCTACTATATGGTTGCATAGAAGATTTTTCACAGTCAAGGCTAATTCCTTGACTTTTTGCAGGCGAATTAGTAAAGAATGGCAAAACCACAGAGCAACAGTGGAAAAGGTCTTACCTTTAGTGATCTACGGCGTACATGGATTGCAAGATGTATGCTGAGACTGGAGATTTAATTCTTCATTTCACAAGATGTAATTGCTCTAGTTGCAAAAGAACGTTTCAGATTCTTTGTTTTTATCTTTGGTTTGTTGGTTTTTTTTGTTTTTTTTTTCTTTTGTGTAATGCACAAAGAAGAATCCTGCATCACGAAAAAGGTTTTCTGCTCCAAATGAAGACTAATGTTCTAAAATTCCTTGAGATGCATACATTTTATTAGTCAAAGAAGTCTTCCAAGATCATCATCATTTATTACAATTCCTGTGTTTTCCATTCCGATGAGATTTATAATTATAAACTACTAATTAAAGAGGCTTCACTCTGTAATTCCATAGGAATTCCACTGTGATCTGACATTAATTAACAACCAATTATAAATGATGGTATAACTTTTAAGAAAACCACCAGTGTCTGGATGCCTTCTTTCAGCTACAGTGAAATGTTAGAAGGAATTTGCTTTTGTGAGCTGGAGCCATGTCACAGATTGATTGGTACTACCATGCGCTATGGGCATGTTTCCACGATGCAGCAGCTACATGGATGGGCAGGTTCAACCTGCTAAGGTTTTGAAAGAATTTTTATTGGCATCTTTCTCAGAAGAGGCATCTGTCTCAAAGGATTTCAACCTTCTGTTACGTCAACAAGTGCACACACTTTAATGCTTAGATTTTATCTGACTTGTTATGGAAATTAGAGTGATATGATGCATCACTTGGATGCCTGCTGCGAACTCTCTCTGGCTTGAAAGTGTGTTTTGAATAATGAGAGCCAATCAGGGAAAAGAGAAAAATAGTTACTGGCTCCAGTGAGAACGTCTGTGGGATAGAGAAGATGAAATAACAAGTTAAGGGGATAAACTTTCAAAATTCTGGCATTATTTGACCATCTGCATTAAAGATCTGATATCTAATGGAGCGTATATGTCCTCAAAATCTGACAGGTAGAATGCTACCTAGAGATATGTGGGTAATAAAACATGTGGTACATGTGAATAATCAATACTTAACATCTCTCTTTTCTTTTTTCTCCTTTGCTTCTTTTCTTTCTTTTTTTTTTTTTTTTTTAATTTCTACTTCTTTGTTGTTGTGAACTCAGGTCAGTAATCATCATTAAGCTTGTCAGAAAGATGGGGGAAGTGGGATAATACCAAAATCCGTTACTTGCAAAACCATGTAGAGAACAAGAGACATAAAAGGAGACAATGGATTCTTCTTGCATGGATGAAATCATGAGGTGAGTTTTCAAAGCATTGCCTGGGAGATTAATTTTCACCATCTCCATTAAGCCTAATGAAAATCATGCATGTGTTTCTATTTCTTATCATGCTTCAACTTGGCCTCTTTGCAGCTCCTCCCTGGAATCTTCCACAACTCCTTTGATCAAACCTCCAAGACCTCTCCCATGAAGTGCAGCTTCTGATCTGATCAAAGTTAGTATGGGTGATGGAGTGAAGTGTGGCCCATCTCCACATCCAGCTTTCATTATAAAGCAGAACTGGTCTGAGCACAGAGTTGTTCAGGAAAGTAATAGTGTGGCTAATTTAGCAGCCAACTTTTGTTGGCTTTGGAGTCCTCATTGTTTCTCAGGGTTGGTGGGTTGCATGGATGTACATCATTATTCTTTCCATTTTACAAGGGAAACCTGTGGGAGAAATCCTCTTATTTAAACTCAGACTATTCCAACAGTCTTGGTCAAGAGAGAGTCCTGCCTGTTGCTTTCTCCCTCGTTAATGTGAATGTACCTGTTCTCCTGTAAAATAGATAAGATTTCAACTGGGAAATTCCCATAAAAATCTCATCCTGTTATGTTGCATCTAACTTGTTATCAGGGCATCTCTGACTAGCTTGGCCCAGTTAGCCAGAGATGTGTCACTGACAGCAAGGAACAAAATGCAGCTTTGACACAGGGAAATGTTATAAACTTGCTAGATCAAATCAGCATCAGTGGTGAATCAGCCTACTACTCTTGGACCTACTTAAGATCTGGCTACATGCATTTCAGATACTAATATGTCCTTTTGGTTCTGTGCCTGAATAAGATTTAGAGGAATTTGGAGAGCAGCTGGATGCTAAAGCTTTAGGAGATCCAGCGTCAAAGCAGGGCTCATAGGAACCAACATCTTGTCAGCAAATCATAACATTCTATATTTAACCTACTATTAAAATTATGTTTTGTTATTTTTGTCTACCTTCAATTCCAAAGTTTGGTTTCTGTAAGACTGCAGAACAAGGCAAGCTCGGTTAAGGCTATAAAAATTATCTCACTGCTTTCTTTTGAGCTCGCTGTTGATCTGATGACATCTGAAAGGGCAAATGAGAAAGGTAGGTATTATGTTTCAAAGGGAGAGTTATAAAA
This sequence comes from Megaceryle maxima, assembly GCA_024605025.1. Lineage (NCBI taxonomy): Eukaryota > Metazoa > Chordata > Aves > Coraciiformes > Cerylidae > Megaceryle > Megaceryle maxima. Next base: position 219,051 of record JANHGN010002156.1, read on the forward strand.
GTCTAAACTGCATCCAAAGTATATTTTACTCCTAATAATGAGAACTGGATGAACAGCGTTTAAAAAAATATGAACCTGCCCCAGCTACATTGGTTCAGAACTAACTGATCTAATGCAGTTCTCCAAAGAATAATTGATATTATATAATCATAACTGGCAGTTTATGTCATGAAAGTGACACTTGACACTTTCCTGCTAACCAGTTTAACATCATCAATTAAAACATCACTTGTGTAATGACATTTTAGTAACCGGTTTAATATAATAAATTATGACATCACCTTCTTTTATGGCATCAGGGTTGAATAGAAGGTTTTCTAAAGAAAAGAGAAAAAGGGAAAAAAAGGAGGAAGCCTTAACATTACCTCTCATTTTGTCCTTATAAAAGGTACGTATGTTCTAGCCCTCAGGTCACCGTCCTCATTAGGGAGGATCTGAGAGCTGAAAACTTACAAACAAGGGTGAAAATAAAAATTGAAAAGAGTGTGCTTCAGGTTATCACAGACAACCTCTCAGGAGTCAGTAGTGTTATTTGCATAACACCAGTGGAAATCATCCAGAAATGGAGAAGAACATATGGGCCTGCTCATAGAACCTGATGAACTCAATTATAGTGCAGTAATATTTACTGAGACGTGGTGTGAAAGTTCAAGATTGCGTCATTACCCACCAGTCAGTGTTCTTTTTCTTCATAGTCAGTGGCTTTAAAGTAATCCTTTATGTCTTATTCTTCACTGCATGGCCAAATTCAAGTGCTGAAGTCCAGTATCCTACATCTCAGATTCTTGGGGGCGCTGGATTTTGTGATGACTGATGGTGATCTGAGTCCTCAGTTGGCAAATGGCTCCATTTATTTTTATCTGTTTAGCCCCTCATGGAACCAGAAAGGAGCCAGACATGAGCTGAATTCAGAGGATTATCAATTAAACAAAGGTCTCTATGAATTAGTGTCTTTGAACAATTAACTGCAAGGAGCCCAATATTTTAAGCAATATTTTAAGTATTTTGTGTGTTTTCAGAGCTGGCTTTCTAAAGGCACATAGCATTAACCTCCCTCTCTTTCTGCCAAAGTCAGGAAATTATCAGTGACCACAGACATGAGTAGAACAAGTCATAACCAAGCATTTTCAATTTTTTTTTTTTTTTTGTCTTGAAACTAAATCATTACCATATTAAGTTGTGCTGAGCTCCACTTGGGACTCTACCCTGACATAACTCCCAGTGCTTATGCAGAAACTCAGTGTTGTACATGCAGATAGTCCCTGTGAATTCATGTGCTTCTTCCATGGCTTGCCTTCACATCAGGTCCTTGGTTTGCAAAGTGGGGAAAGAATCCTAGAGAGGAGTAAAATTCACATTTAAAAAACTTAGCAACTGTTGTATATTGTCTGGGGCATAAGCATATCCCCAGGTAATCCAGAATAATTTACTTTGCTAATTCCCAGACTGTAAATCAAGGATATCACAAATGGGTGCCATGTGCCATCTGGACAATTGTTCTGTCCTTGATCAAGTGTCAGGTGCTCAAGAGATGCCCAGATACTGGCAAGAAGGTGATAAGCTGGTGAGTATGATAACACTTCTTAAATTACAGACAAAATTTTAAACAAATCCATGTAAATTGCCAGTGCATATCTTAGTGGTCTCCTGAGGATGCCATGATTTACCTACTCTCTTTCTCAACTTTTTTTTCAATTTTTTTTTTTTTTTCTCCCATGAATATTTATGTCAATGTCTCATTTGCTGACTGACTTTCCACTCTGCTGGAATTATGCTTCCCCATAGTGCACCCAGGAAAGGTGAGCCGTTAGAGGTGAGAAAAAGAGATTCCATGACCTTTAGGAAATAGCAAGTGGCACTAGATAAAATCTGTTCTGTGAGGGGTTACTTATGGATTGGTTGGACATAATTACCAAAAAATTATTATCTCTCTGAAACAATTAACTTCTGGTAGATCAGAGTCCAAATCTCCAGAAGGTCTGAACTTCTGCAAATTGGCTTTGCCCATTGCAACTCTTAGGCAATGAGTAATTCTTAAAACAGGCATGAGTGATAGATACCACATATTTCTAGTTATGAGTATGGACTTATTTACAGCTGGCATTTTTTTTTTAAAGTGAGTTGTAAATGTTAAGGTGCTAGATTCAATGCTTATGAATGTGTTTCCTTGGTAATAAAGCTTTCCCTAAGCACATTATCTCTCTCTGCTACCTTATATGCAGACAAGAGATGTTTCACACTGTATGCTACAGGTCTTGTGCTTTCAAATGGAATCCTCTACTGACATATGACTGACAAACACAGAAATCAAATCCACAGCTGGTTCTTCTTAGAAGAGAAGTTTTGGCAAAAGCAACAAAGGCTTTAATGCATTACAAAAGTGTGCATTTTTAAAAGTTGTTTCACTTCCTATTTTCTCTCTACAAAACTCCCTGAAATTAGGAGTACTCTTGTGTTTCATCTTGCAGTTTCAGCAGAGACTAGGCTTGGTTTTGCATGCCCTGCTGCTGCCTATTAAATGCAAAGATGTTAGTTCATGTGAGCACATAGATTAAATCAATACATAGAATGAAATCTTTCTGGCACAAAGGAGCAATTTATCAAATGATGAAGCAGTTGTGGTTGGGCATCTCTTCAGTGGACGAGTAGAAATAGCTTTGGACAAGGTGAGGTAGGAAGAAAGACTGAGAAAAGCCCTCCTTGCACTGACAAATAATGTCACATTAGAGTGCAAAGTGCTGGCCTGGCTGAGGTCCATGGGAGTTTCACTATTCTTTCCACTTAACCTTCTTTCCTAACTAAAATAAGGGAGAGTTGGCCCACTGAATGTCTGTGGGCAGTTCCCTAGTGCACCTCTGCTTTACTCTGGCCTCCTATAAAAGGATCATCAGCTCCAGCACTCAGGAGCTTAGAGGAGTTATGACACAGAAGGAATGGGTAGATGCAAAAGATGCAAAGTGAGGGAAGGCCTGCTGCCAGCAAGACACTGCTGATCACAAAGAGCTGCTGTCCCAGTACACATTACACATTAGGGTTCGAGAACTATAAATGGCATAGGGTTATGTGCATTAATTGCATCATAAAGTAGAAGGGCCCCAAAGGAGATCTGGTCTCAGCTGTGCTATGACTGGGACAAACAATTAATGAGAAATCGTACAATCTCATTAGGCAGGACAGAAGCAGAGAGTATTAATCTCCCATTCTCTGTGTTTGAGACTTGAGTTTAAATATGGCCATCATTTACACAAACAAACTATGGAATAAAGGTAATGAATCTAACTTTTCCTGAGTCCTTTTCCCAATTTCAGAGATGGGCTTTTCTTCCCTTACTCTTTATACCAGTATGAGCTCTGAAACCTCCCCATATTGCACAGAAGTCATCAAAGATTTGCTTTTTGTCTAACTGCAACTTTTCTTTCTATGGTTTATGCTTTTGACAGCTGCAGTGTCATGCACTTAATTAGAAACTGTTCTATTCCCAAAAATTATTCTCTCATTTTTTTAAGTAACTCACTGCTGTCCTTGCACATGCAAAACTGTCCTACACATTTTTGAGAATTTTTATTTTGGGGCCTTCAGATACAAATCAAGAACTAGGTCAAGTGGCATTGCATTTCTGAAGCGCAGTGGAGAGACTTCCTCATCCTGCAGGTTTTAAAGCCTCTTGTTACCACATAGGTCATCCAGATGTTGACCCCCTTTGCTACCCATTTAGCAAGCTGTAGCAGCTTGTTGGAAAAATGGGTTCCCTGGTATGTGGTAATGCCCCCACAGGGGTCTGAGCTCTACAGTTGGAACTGGTACAGGCTTTCTGGCATCCCTAGATAAACTCTTGTGTTATTTACGAAAGCTGTCAAGGGCTGGCATTGGCTTTGGAGAAACCTTAGAGATGGAGCATAGGGCTACCACACCATGGGCCAGCCCTGCAGAAACCCACATGGAGCCTACCAAAGTTACAGGCTGTAGGAATGGCTTTATGTGCTCTCCACCTCATGGGCATGAGCTGTGTAGGACTTGTCTGGAATGATCAATTCACTGCTGGGTGGGTGTGTACATAAATGTAAGGATCTTTTCTGTTAGCCTCTAAGTGGATTCTGTTCAAAGTTAGAAGAAAGGAAGAAGCCTGCAGTGCCTTCTAGAGCCTGTATTGCTACTTTTGGATGTGCTGCCCTTGTTGACCTGGCTTAGGGCAGCTTTTGCTGGAGCTGTTGCCTAGATCCTGATTTTGGCATTGTTTTGTCTTCTCTTGTACTATTTTGTCCCAGTTTGTCTTTGGAAATGTCCAAAAATGGAAGGGGTGCCACTTTGTCAATAGTGGTGGGGGCGGAGAGTTTGTCTCCTTCACTCTTGGTTGGCCTTGAAATTTCCCTTCATTAGGGGATCCTTCATTAGGATTATCATTAGATTGTCACCCACTCTGTCTATTCTGCTTAAATATACTTCCTTCAAACATAATAAATCTGAAAAAAATGTGCCTATTATTTTTCTTTCTAAATTGAGTCCAAAAAACCCAAACCAGCGGTATTGTTCTGCTATACAACTGCTGATTTTTGCCACTTAATTTTTTTTTCGCCCTTCTTTCCTATTTCCCTTTGTTTTTCTCCATATCCAGGATACATAAACTACCTGTCACTCTCACAGCTCTTCTCAGCTACATAGCTCCCTGTCAAGCGATAGATGGTAAAATTCCTGCTATCGCCCATTCCTTATACTCAGACAAGTGTTAGGCCAAGATCCACAAATGCGATTGGCATGCCCAGATTTTTACCTGCTCCATGAAGTAGTCTGCAATTTAAAAGGAAACAACACAAAGCAAACAGGCTGCCTTCTAACCTGGGAGATTCCTCTAGAACAGATCCCCTGGAAAACTCCTGCATCACAACAATCAAATATAAGGGGATTCGGGAAAAAATATTGATTTCACCTAAAGTTTGGCTAGATAACACATTTTCCGAAAGGCAGTTTCCTTTGTGAAAACTGACAGTGGAGTGAGATGAAAATTTGTATTTTTCCTATTCCATCCTTGTCCCAAGGATATTACTGAATAACACTACAAATAGAAAAGGAGAAATGGAGTTTTTAGGCTTCTGAAAGTTGATCAAAATGGACCCTTGTGCGAGCAGGAACATGAGTTTGAAGAAGGCAAGTCCCATGTCTTTTTGCTTTGCCACATTTAAAGAAGTGCAGGGACTAAAACATACATGATCACAGGTATTTATTGTCAGTTTTATCGATATTTACCCTCAGTAATGAAACTGACACATGTTGCAGGTAATAAGTGTTTTCATTAGTGTTATTTCCTCCCTCCGGGTTGATGCGTTTAGGAAAAGTTACAGATCTTAAAACAATAAACAAAATCAAAGAACGTAATGTTTGCTCTTCTAGCAGTACGCTTTCATAGTCACTGTTGACATTTTTATTTTTCTGACAGTGGAGCTGTATAGTAAGTCTCTTTACATTCTTTCCCAGCCAGAGCCAAAGTCATCTCCTGAGCAAATTCCTCCTTACGATTACAGTGTGATACTTCATACCTGATATATCTGTTTCTTAGTGCCTGGTGATGAGCTAGAGATTATGAACTAGCTATATTTAAGACTGTAGTCTGGTTTGTAAAGTTCCTCTTTATGAGTCCCTATTTTTGATGTCCTTACAAATATTTTTAAGAGCACCTGAAATCCTGCCAGACCCATAAAGGTGTGTGCATAGGTATTGAAAATACCAAGCCATTCCAATAACTTGTGGCTTTGCAGGGAGCTTCGTGAACATCGGCATTGATTTTAAAGTATGCCTTTGCTTTGGCACTGCTTGGGGGGAGGAGGTTGGGGGGAGTGGGTGAACAAGTGAATATGATGTCAGTTTTTATAAATAACCACTGGACTTGTATGGATTCTCTTTAGTTGATGTATCAAGCCTTCACTTGGTAGATAAGACAGATAAGCTAATAGATACATCAGTTAAACCAAGTTCATCTTAAGTGTCTTAGATAATAAAGCTTTGCATAAATTCTAATTCAAGCGATTTCAGCAAAAAGCATAACAGGCAGCCAATCTGGGGTAAAAATGTTTTTATTTCACTACCTTGTTCTTCATAACATCCTTCACAGACATTATAACATTATTTTAGTCTTTAGAAAAACATCTAACAACATGATTGTCTCACACCAGGCATAATCCCAGTGGAAATTAAAATTGCATGCATTTTCTCATCACTCTTTATTTAACAACTGGGACAGTTTTAATATTTGAAACTCAGCAAGAAAATTGTCTTGAAACACAGAGATTCCTTTGGGGTAATTTCACTTTTGTTTTGTGTGAACTTTAGCTGAACATTTTTTTTTTTCACGGTAATATGGATCTATGGATTCTGTGATGGTTAATGGGACTTTCTGTGGGATTCTCACCTAACGTGCAAGGAAAACCAACAAAGAACGTTGTAATAGAAACATTTGAGTCAGCTGGCCTTAGTGAAAAAGATGCTCTATTTCAGGTTTCTTTAATAGTTGATTTTAAACCCATATCACTGGCTTTAAAAGTGAACCTGAAGGTCACTGGATTCCTGCATGGAAGGCAATACAGTTGTGACACTTCTTTACTTTTCACAACAATAGTATCAGACAAAAGAGGGTAAAAGAGTAAACAGAACTCTGCTATGAATATTCAATGCCAGGAAGAAGTGAATGCAGAAAAGTCACTTTGGATTCTAATAGCAACCAAAATTACAGCATCTTATTCAGAGCTATGCTTGATGAAAAGAGCAAAAGTCTCTTCTAAGAAGAGAAGACATCAGAGAAAAAATATGCAGAGATCTCTACTTTAACTTACGTGGCGTATCTTTGAACAGCTTTTTGCACTATTGCTTCCTCAGCTCACCGGGTAAGACAGCAGGCTAAGCTGGGCTGGGACCAAAAATAGTGTTTTTTCATTGCTGACAAAAAAATGGGATGCTATCTCTGCTGTAAAGTAAGTAAGAAGGGTTTATTTTATAACTTCTTAGTATATACTTGGCCCCAGTGCAAGTCAGTTAGCATTTTTCTTGGTGCTTTTGAGGACACTGATTGATTTTTTTTTTTTTTCTGTAAGTGAGAGGATATCTGGCATGCCCAAGAAATCTAGCATCGATGGGACTTGGTAGTACAGTTTGTTTGACTCAAAGCAGCCATATCCATAAACTGATGATGGCTTATCTACAAAATGAGCTGGTTGTTTCCCTTCAACAACTAAAGGACAAATGCTTGCAATGCAAAGTAACATTACAATAGGCTCTTTTAAGTGGTTATAGAATAGTGAGAGTGGTTTTAGTAGGGTTCATTTTATCAGCTTATTTCCATTAGAACTTTTTTTCTTTTTGCCTGTAATCAACCCTCAGGAGATAGACTTGCTAGCAAGGCACCATGGCTATCGCATAGTGGCTTCCTATATTCGTTGCAGCTCAGATCTGTTCTGCAGATTGAAGATTCAGAGGTCAATAATCACCTTCCAGAAACACTCCATTCACCTTCAGAGAGGGTAATTATTGTGCTTGACTTGCACAGGGCATCCTTGCTTGTTTTCATGTGTTCAACAGAGTAACATCCACACACCTGTCATTTTGGTTGCACTCTTGATGTTTCCATCTTCAGCATTTCTTAAGGCACAGCGAGACCTGCCAGTCCCTATCAGGAATGTGGGGCTCTTCCCTCAGGTGTTTCTAGCAAAGTCAAAACAGCAATGCCCAAGGCCTGTCTTTATGCAGAACTTTACAGTGGAGCTGATATTAGTTCCACCACATTCAAACACATTTGCCTTGTCAGCTGGGATGGTTGCATACTGAAGTATATGCTCAAAAATGTATTTATTTGGATTTATTGCTCTTACTGCAATATTGTAATCCTTTTCCTGTCAATCTTAATCACAACCTCTTTTTCTCCCATTAAATGTCTCGCAGGAATTTTGTTTACTAATTTTTCAGCTAACAGAGGAATCTGTCTGAGTTGTTTCAGAAAACAGGCATCGGCTCCACCCCTCCAGTGCAGCATCAGCGAGACCAAACAGAACCAGAAAGTGTTCTGTGTACTCTTCTTTGCATTAGACCTGTACAGTGATACAGGTGAGGATTTGCCAGGATAGAATATCTATCATCAGACTCCGTATCATATAGACTTCCCGGTCTATAAGGGAAGAGAGGCTATGGAAGATGTTTATCCTCAGATTGTTCTGCCAATCACACACAACGTAAGACCTCAGGAATCTTAATAGCATGGTCCAAATGAGATTCAAGTACTTGTGGAGTGTGCGTAGACAACAGCAATTTGATGTTGAAAGGAGTCCACTTAAGTATTTTGGAAAAGTCAAGTTTTTCATCAAAATATCAGATCACTATTGGAACCCCTAAGAATCCAGAAGCTCATTATTCCACTGTTTTCTTTTTCTCTGCAACTGAGCTGAATACTAAGAATTCAGTAGCCTGGTAGTGGATGGAAAGACTGTGTTGCTGGAAAAAGTAGATTCAAGGTAGGTTCTGACTGCCCTTGCAATCTTTATGCCAAGAACAGGGGCACTGAGGTTATCAGAGTTACCTGTGTGCAAGCCAAGTGCACTGGGAGGGCCACTGTGGACCAGTTATTGTCAAGGGCAGCTGTCATATCTCATACTGTTCAGCCCACACAGTCACATGTGCAAGATGAACCTTTGGAGCAAAGTTACTACTACCTTCTGCCCGGGCAACAGGCATTTCTAAGCCAGGGTCTGATTTTGTTTTCTACACCTTGGAAATCATGTTTAAATTGGTTGAGGCCAGGATTGTCTTTGTTGTGTTTGTACAGAGCCTAGCACAGCAAACACCAGCCTATGATTTACTTCCTGTGTGCAGTGGTGTTGTGGAAGGCCAGATATCCATGTCAGAAATAACTTTATTTCCTACTGAAAAGCCCTCTCATCACCTTGTTTCTGCTCAGGCACTGAAAAGATGTTGGCTTGTGCCAGTCATGGGAGACTCTTCGGAGTCTGTATATAACTCCCACCAGATTATTCACCAAGCCTGCCAGTTACTTCTGTGTGCAGATTGCCTTAGTTACCCTTTCAAATATTACACATCCCACTGTCATAGTCTTTGAACTCTATTGGAGTCATCATGATTATATCCTACAGTCTATTTCTCCTGTGACTGATACAAATATATTAAACAATTTCCCTTTTATATTCAGACCTGAACATCAGTATTTGAGGAACAAACAGGTCATCTTACTGATAGAAGTTGTTTGTGAGAAGAAGGCATTTTATTTCTTACTCTCTTTGGTATTTTAACAAGGGCGATCAACTTAATTCCACATTCTTTTGTGAGATTTTGTCTTCTGGGTAAAGCACACCCCTTACCTCCCCTTTTTCCCCTTTTCCCAAACAATATTCTGCTGTGCCGGGAAGGTAGAATATATAGGTGATATTCCTTTCAGAAAAAATATCCGTCATATATCACAAGTATTGTCATTATGATGTATTAATGCAATGCATCAGAGAGCTGTCAGGGTGAAGATTTATTACTTTAAAATAAGTTATGGTGAGACACTGGGGAATAGATTGACAGAATTTTTGTTTATTTTTCTAAATTAAGGACTTTTAAAGCAAGTTTAAAAATGTCTTTACCTTCATGAAGTAGTAGGGGTGAGAGAGTCACAGAAAAGAGGACTTGAATCAAAAAATCACCAGGACTCAGGAGGCCTCATAGAATAAGAATGTAATATTTGTTCCCCCAGGTAGTTTCCATGAGGTCTGCAAAGTTTAAGTCTCCAGCTTAGACGAGAGCTACAGTGGGCAGTCAAAGTCATTTTCATCTACCCAAACTGGACTTTATTGTTTCTCCTTTAAAGGAAAACAGAGTATCGAAAGCATGAAGACTTGGGTGAAAAAAGACAAAGTGGGCTAAAAATGGTCTAAACATAATTGCATTTTAGTACAAAAGGGTCCTCCCTTTTCCAGGCATGTCCAGTGGACTTAGAATAAACCTGATACAAATGCACTGAAATCAGGGGGAGCTTTTCAGCAGGTTTGCACAGACTTTGGATCAAGCCCCTTCCCTGCATCATGTGGTGAAGCCATGAAACTTGGCACATTTATAGCACTGTAACATAAAGCCATCTGTGTACAAGTACAAACTTTTCCTTATTGCCAAAGTGCTTAATGTAATTACAATCAGGCTTGTTTCTCCTTTGCTCAGTTCATCCATATGCTGAGATGAAAACTTGCACTGGTAAAGAATCCTGCAGCATCTGAGTTTGCATGCCGTTTACAGCAGCATACATCGCTAACCTTGTAAATCTTAGGTGCTTTTCACATTTAAAGGAACACAGATACAATTATAGACTGTCTTACAGGGGGACTGGTAAGAGAAATATGCCAAAAAAGTTCAGCCTGGATTCATTTCTTCCTAGCTACACCAGACACCTGAATGAGGAGCTCAGTTGCCCTCACTTCCCTGTATTGTTGATGGGGTCAGAGGTGTCACGGAATTTGGGTACCTAAGATGAGAATTGCCTTCAGGAAATGACTTTTACTCTTTAATGGCTAGAAAATGAACACAGAGCTCCTATTCACCTTGTTCACCACCTGAAGAAGGTTGTATTAATCCAGAGTGTTGGTTCCCCAGACCGTCCCTGTCCATAAGCAGCTGCAAAGAAGTTGTTTCATCTTATGATTTCCTCTTTATGTTGACTTCAGCTATTTCCAAATGCAACATTTTCCCGTGGCATTTATTGTATCCTTGCATTGCCAGTATCATAGTATTTGCATGCAGCTTCTTTGAATATAATATTGGTCAGGGTAAATTAAATACCAAGGTTGCTTATGCAAGGTTAATGAATGCACTGTGCTTGCTGCTGACTGACGTAATTACTGATAGATGGTACACTGCACTTGACCCTACAGCCCATAGCCATGTACTTGACTTTATCAGTGGGGAGGGTATATTCAGAAGGAATATTAACATTAAAAAGCAACATATGCAGTGGATGCATTTGCAGGCACAGGGAGTTAAGTTTTCAGAAAAAAAAAAAATTGCTGGAGGCAAAAGGTGGTTATGCCAGAAAAGTCTACAGGTTTCTCTTCCTGAAGGAAAATAATGATAAGTTGCTTAATTTTGGCCAGTTTTAGGAAAACAGTTTAATTAATTACCTACAATGTAGGTGTGAAATGAGTGCCAAAGTTATGCAGATTATCTCCACCCAAAGTCCTTTATAAATTCTGCTATCAGTATAGCAAAAACCTTTCTTCCTCTATAAACTTCAGAATAGTTTAATCACGTATGGTGACACAGATACATTGGCTCAAGCCAAACTTATTTGGAGATATTATCAGAAATGGGTATATGCAGATGCTTCTAAAGCACCTGCACTTTGCAGATGCCAAATAACCTGTTTCTGCACATACAAGAAAGTTTTCCTGGCTCTCTGTTAGGTTGTGTAGATACGTGCTTGTGGTTAAAAATGCACTTCTGGCTATGGGCATTATATATCCATCTCAAGCTGACATGTAAGAAGGGCACAGAGTGGTTTTGTTTTTTTTTTTTTTAATTGTTGTAGCTAGTAAAAAATTTTCTTAGCATGTATTTGAGATCAACTGAGTTGCTTAAAGGAGCTGGGCCTGCAGTGGCACAGGGGTGAGCTTGTAGGATCACTTTATGAAGTGTGGTAGTCTGTAGTCTGCCGGCAATAGTTTCAGGGAATCATGGAATCGTGAATCATGGAATGGTAGGGGTTGGAAGGGACCTCTGGAGATCATCAAGTCCAACCCCCCTGCCAATGAAGGATCAACCAAGGCAGGCCACCCAGGAACAGATCCAGGCGGGGCTTGAAAGTCTCCAGAGAAGGAGCTTTCTACATTTCTTTTCTAATTTTTGCGATGCCAGAAGAAAGGACTTCTTACCCATGTTGCAAGTGTTAAGAGGCAATTAAGTCTTTCATTTTAAAGTTCCTAGGGGAGGTTGTTACACTTGCTATAGATCAGAAGCTTAAATGGTAATGTTGTCTAGAGGTTGGAGTTATAAAGGGGTTTGCTCAAACTCCTGTCCCCTCTGTGAGTAGGGTTTCAGTCACATTTGATGTCTGTAGTGGTTGCTGCTCAGATCACCAGTTAACACAATTAGTAACACAGGTCAGTAAGTTCTAAAGGAGGTAAAACATCTTGGAGAGAGCATATGAAATCTATCATGGCAAACCACTGATAACTCCACATCTTATTAGCTTCAATTAAGTATTTCCATGGAGAACCATGGAACTGTTTAAAGTCATGATGACACATACACACACTTTGTTCCATCCAAAGAAATAATCTGTTTTCCAGATTTCCAAATAGCCAAGCTATTTTGTTACTGTTTTGGTTTTGGTTTGTTTTTTTTTTTTTCCTTTTCCTCCTTTTAAAAGAAGTAATGTATAAGAATTTATCTTGGTCTTGCTACAGATTTAAAGGAAGAAAAAAGGTTTCTTCTGTCCGACTTTTAAATTATATGCATGACCAAAGATAAATGTGTTTTTTATTTATAACTGGGATAGATGCCAAACAAAGCCTTTCATATGACGTGCTGCTGCTGTATTAGAGAAGTACTTAAAACAGTTCCAGTCAAGTTAGGCCCCAAGACTTTTCATGCAACTTCATGCAAAATGGTTAAGACCTTGCGTTTATTTATTTTTTCCTTTTCTTTTGAACATCTTCAAAGGTTACAAGTGCAACATGCTTAGAGGATGCCAGGCTTCTTCCTGTAGAGCTGAGATGGTCTGAAAAACACATTGAAACATGGGAAACTGCAGCTACCACAGATTGCAGATGAGGGGAGAAGGGGTGGGGGGGTGGATATCAGGCTGTAGGTCTCTCCTGCCCCACCCCACGTGGTTGGTAACAGTTGGATGAGGGTTATGGATGGAGACTGGCAAAGAAAAGGATTGGTGTACTGTTATGAGACTGGGATGAATGGACTTCGACAACACTGCTGAATAGGAATACTTGTGGAGCTAATACAAACAATTTGTAATTGTCAGAGCTGAAAAGTAAAAACATGATTATAAACTGTGCCTAGGATCAGCTTATGTCAGCTTTAAATGATTTAAAAGTCTAGTGTCTGGAGCTGCATCTTACTTGCCTGTAAAGCTCCTTAAAGATGACTTACATAACCATGTAAGCATGTCTCTCTTCCTTCTTGTGTATTTATTGTGAGAAGTAACCCTTTGTCTAGCTGACAGGAGACAGGGTTTTAGGACAGATGTGAAACAAAGCCTTCCAGATAAATCAGAAAATATGGAATTTCTTCATTTAAGTAGAACGAGACAATTGCCTGGTAACAGTAGCTCCTTTAGAAACTGTTTGTTCTTGTTTTGTGCAAGGAGAGGGTCTGAATAGTTAGGTGCTAATGCACCTTGGTCACCTGGTGGCTTTGTGCTGTGCCAGGCTTGGAAAATCTTTCTTCATGGACATGAAGAAAGTCTGTAAAGGATGCAAACTTATCTGAGAGAAGGGAAGGAGTATATGAAAGCATGCTCTGTTACCTGGAGTCTACCATCATTACGCCTGACCCTAGCTCATTATCCCTGGATATCTGCAGCAGATGATGACCTCTGATGACACTGCTCAACAGTATGCAAAGGAGGTGCCTTCCTTTTCATTTTGTCTCCTGCATGCCAAGCATGGTAGCTTCATCCCCATGCTGTGTCCAGCCTTCCTTTATTCAAACACATATACAGAAATTAAAATGCTACTAAACTCTGTTTAGGTACTGGGTTACATTTCAAAATTTGCTAAAAGTGACTCTGTCTTCCCATCACCTAGGGGTCTGGAGTTGGCTGGAAGCAACTAATTTACCATGTAATAAGATAGGTTCCTGTTGACACAAGTCAAGGGCAAACCTATTAAGTCATTAGGGCTAATGTTGTAACATTCTGATACAAAGGTATGGCCTGGGTCTTTCCGATGTACATCTGACCTTTGAGGATTAAGCTTATTTTTGCTACTCTAAATACATCTTTTTTTTTTTTTTTTTTCCTTTTTTTTTTCCCTTCTGCTTCACATGCATTGATCTTTGGCTCTGTAGTAGGTACAGGTTGCACAGCAGTTTCTGCAGCAGTCCTTATTTGTCCCCATTTTCTCAGGTGTCACATTCTTAACCCCACCATACTAAGAGTACATGCCCCCTTTGCTTAGAACTGCCCATGTCATAGCTTGGCCCAAGGGGTTGCTGGTCAAAGGGACTTGGGAAAATAGAGGTGGCTCTCAGAATTCTTCCCCAAAGCAGAGAAAGCGACAATTGCTTAAACTGATCTATCTAGATGTCATTTAAATATTTGTAATGTGAATGTGTCTTGCTGTGGCCCTGTGATATTTTGGTAAAGTAACATCTCAAATCTAATGTTTTTGCCAATAACCAGATGATTATTTCAACCATTGTATCCTCTGGCACAGAAGCAGATCTGCACTTGTTTCATTTGCGGGCAAGGGAGGTGCAACGGGACTCCAAAACTAGTTTTGCTGTCATACTTTCCATCTCTTAGGATTGGTGCATTTAATGTCAACTTTGTAAACTTGTTTGGCTCTGCAATCTTTGTCTACATGCTTTTTCCTGTGTCTGATATTTTTGATCAAAATGTTTTAGAGCATATAGACAGGCCAAGAAGATACAACAAGGCCTGAGTGATGTTGTCAAAGCTACTCACAGTAAGTCACTCTTTGACAAGGAAGGTTCATTTTATATGATGCTTTTGTTAATTATATAAAAATATATTCAACAGTGTAGAGTGTTCACCAAAAAAAATAATAATCTCAGACTGTTTTAAATTTCAGTTGTAAGTTATTTTTTAAATCCATCTTACTTCTTCATTTAGCTTGTCCTTTTGAACTACTGGAAAGAGACATCTTTATTGAGGAAGAGTTAACAGGCCATTCTTTAAAAAGGATATTTGGGAAGCAAGGCATCCAGTGAGCTTATGGCAATAAGCCATGGAATGCTATATTGCATCAATTTCTGGGTTTTTTTTATTTTTGTGTTGGGTGTTTTTAAATACGATGGTGGTGAGGAAGTGCTGTATTTCATGAATTTTTGCTTCATTTTATTTTTATTTTATTTGTGCATTCAGTGACTTTAAATACAACGAGGATGGGGAAAGGGAAGTTGCAATAAAAAAGATTTTGCTCTGAAGACTATACATGCCAAGGTAGGTCTGGAACGGATGGTCGTGGCTGAATTAATAAACTCTGACTGTAGAGGTTTTGAACATGAATTTTGACAGACCCTTCACTGTGACAATACTAGTGGGAGTCACAATAATATCATCTGCTGCTGAACATCGCTAGTATGTGAGCACTGTTGTGCCAAAGGTTAATATGCCAGTTTTATTTCCTTCTCTCTACAGCTATAATTTAACCGAGTTGCACACATAAGTGATGTTATATGCATAGGGTTTTGCATTAAGTTTGCTATGTCAGATTTGTTTATAAAAATCATATTTTGAACCGCTTGCCCAGGGGCTCCGTTCTGGGGAGCTGCAAGCTGATTTCTTTTAAAGAGGCAGTTTTCATTTTCCATAAGCTTTCAATATAGATTTTTGAGCTCTAAACGGGGATCTCAGTTTTAAAATTAGCACTTGCCCAGGTTTAAACGAATTAAACCTAAAACAACTAGGTTTAATTACTTAGCAACAGAGAGTTTAATCTAGTTTTACGTAGGCACCACATGACCCTTTCCATACCTTACTGGGATTATAAGGGCCTCCTGCCTCTCTTGGGGGAAATTGCTTCCCAACATTTTGGAGACCGTTTACAATGTTTTTGTTTCTATGCTGCAATGTTAACATTGCCCATAAACCTAATAGTCACACAGTAGTTAATAAGGGGCAGAAAGTTTTATAGCCTTTTCCACAGTTATTAAAATCCTGCTACTGTAATTTAGTCCTAGCCACACAGAACCTAACAGTTGTGAAAAATAAGATGCTCTATATCAGTGTATTCTTGGAAGCCAATGGAAGAGGGGACCTCTCCTGAGCATCTAGCTGAACGTAATGAACTTGGGGATTATTTAAATTGCTTGGCTTGTAATATGAACACTTGAGGGCTTGCCAGCGGTGTACCTTCAGGATTTGTGGCTTTTCTAAAAAAAAAAAAATCTTTTGTTTTTTTTTTTTTTCAGAATCCATTGCAATTAGTGGCACTATGGAGAAGGGTGATTTATCAAATTGCCTTTCAGTTACAGGAAATAGAACCCATTAATGATGTTGCAAACGTATTTTTAGTCAAGTTCAGCAAAAATAATTTTCTACCTGTCTTTCTATGTTATGTAAACTAAGAACATTCCCAGAGTACCACCTGAATCATCCTTTGTGCTGTTGTAGACCTTCAGAACAGTTTTGACCTTCTCCTGCTAGAAGACATAATGATATTCATGGCTGCACCAATGGAAATGAGGTACTTTTCAAAGTTAGTAAGATTTCTAGAAACAAACCTGAACTGAAATGGGCTCAAATGTAATTAGGGTTTGACTACTAGTACCTGCTGGGTACGCACTTACTCCAGTTCCTTTACCACATCAGCAGGGAGCAGGGGAGGCTGGAGCTGGGACAGAGTGGTCATTGGAAGGTGTGGCATACAAGAACAGCTAGGAAAAGGACCAGTTCACATATTTTTCTAAAAGAGATTTTTCCGTTAATCAGACTCTGCTAAGAGCTAAACAGTTACATGAAAAGAAAATAAAATCAAAATGCAACCATCTTTAATTCAGAATATTTTTCTCAGAAGGTACCTGTTCTACTAGTGTAGAGATTATTGCACAATAGTGAAGAGTGAGGGACAGGGGCCAGAGAGGAATAAGCAAAAGCTTTTTTGTTTCAAAATTAGAATGCTATGGACACCATGTGTTCTTAAGCACAATGACACCACATGCTCTCTAAAAGGGCAAGGTTCTAATTGGTTGCCATAAGTGTACTTCAGTGCTTAAGGTGTTATGATTTCCTTTAGACTTCATCTTCTGCCTGTGTTGCCTGGGATTGCAATAAGATGTTCTGAGCTTTCAGTAGCATTTCCAAAATGTATTGTTTTCCACAGATTAACAGCACATACTTTGATACTTACATCTTAATGTCATTCTCCCCCACCATCCCTGCGGAAAGGGTTATGGGCTATCTTGGTTGAGCTTGGTACTACCAACATGCTGGGGTTTTGAGTATTCTGAAAACTGGGTGCAGTCAATGGAGTAGAAATCTGTTGGCTTGGTGTTGAATTCGGTGGGACTTTTGAGTACAGGGAACAGACAGTTTAATGATGATAGAAGTAAAGGTTGTATTGTGGCTGTGGTGGACAGATGCTTAAATGAGAAGTGTCCATGAACGGGGATAGAGCTCCACACTTACTCCCCGGTGCCCTGTGCCAAAGCATTACCCAAACAGAGCACAATTACACTGCTGCCGTGCTATAATAGAGGTCTAAAAAGGAAATGGTACTATCATCTCAGTAATTTCTGCCCCATTGCATGATTACACTACTGGATTCATTTTGAAGCACATATATGGGAGTACCCTTGTAATTATCTGTCTAAAAATACAGCGCCGCAATTTCTGGTTTGGTTTTTGAAGAGTGGTTCCATAAAACATTATCAGGATGCTTAATACACTCTGCCGTGCTCTTCTTTGGCCAGATTGTTACTGAGAAAATGAACTCAGCATCACAGTGGTTGCAATGCCTTCCAGCTCTGGCACACTCCAGGCTCTGTATGTGATTTTGCACAATGCGTCTGAAATTCCCAGAGCTGGCAGGCTTGTTCTGATGCAGTGGAAAGGGGTAAGAAGTAGAAGCAGGTCCCTTTGCCTGTCCTTTCCCACACAGCCTGGCTTTCTTGCTCCTCGGGACTCTGCACATTGGTCTGGTGCCAACTATTTTCTGTTTAACCACAGGGGTAAGCCAGAACATCCTCTTTGTTTTCTTGAACAAGCTGTGGGGAGAGCAGAGGAGAAACTCCTTCCCTGAGATCTTTCTGGACACCCTACAACTGTATACAACCCCTTCAGTATAGGTTTACCCTGATGGTACAGTCTACTGGTGGTTGACAGGCAGTTCCTATCAAGAAGTGAAGCATTGCTCTGGAAAACAGACTTGTCTTTGTGTGGTAAGTTTGTTCTCCTAAGCCTTGATCCCAAAACCACTGAAATCAACAGTGTTTTCAAGTCATTTTCCACTGATTTCCATGGTCTGGAGATTAGATTTCACTGCCTTTTCAACCCTGGATCTCAACAATTACTGACTACCTCATTCTAGCTCTTTTTTTTTTTCACTACTGCAGGAAGAAGGCAAAAAAAAAAAAAAAAAGAAAAAAGATTAAGTTTAACATTATGAGATCTAAATAACTGGGCACCATGCGTGGAAATTACAGCTCTATTGTTAGCCCATTTTACAGAGAAGGAAGCTGTATCTGAAATACGTGATACCTCCAAATTGCAGCAAAGCCAAGAATAATATCCAAGTTTCATTCTGTAGATATCCTAGTACAAGGAAATATTTCAGCCTCATTTAAATTTGTAGATATTTCCAAACATTTTGCCTTATTCTTAGGCTCTTGCAAGTACATCCATAAACTGGAAATGCTTCATGCTAATTTTCCTACTGCATTACTTTTCTTTCCTTTACTTTGTTAGTTGCAGTTATCAGTTATGTGTAAAAATGGGCTATTAGGTAATTGAGCCTTTTATTCTTGTTCCGGTTGGGCTAGAATACTACAGAGAAAACAAAAACACACTGGTATTTTCAAACCAAAATGGAGTTGTTTTCTTCTTTTTTTTCAAAACAGAACGGATTTACAAGCATCAACACTCATAAATTTGACTAAGGATTAGGCTCCTTAAAAATGGGACTAAGACCCTTCTCAGCTTTTCTGTTGCGTAGGAAGTACCCTTAGTTCAGCAACCAGTCAGGAAAGGCAGTTGGAGAGTTACATTGTATGTGACACTTTGGAATCGTAGTTTTTCGGTATTTGTCAATTGCTGTATTTTCAGCTTGAAGGTACCAGTGTTTTTGTGTCATGTAGTAAATTACAGAATGTTTACATTCAATTAGGTATGTGCCTACGGAGGAGAAGACACCAGAAAACAGGATTTTCCAGAGGCAGTAGCTAGTTCAGAGGCCCAGAGCCACTGCAGTAGCTGTTGTCAGGGAGGACTGAGTGGCAGTTCTAATTACCAGTGTCTACACAGGTTTCTCATAGGAAGATACAAGCTGTCACCTTCCCTTGCCAATCACATGAGAACTGACCCAGGGAAAACATCAGCTGAAGGTGAGTGTACATGTCCAATAAATTCGGTCCCCACTGCATTAGCTTATTTTTAGGATTGTCCTGAAAAGACATCCAGCCTATATCATAAAACCTTCAACTGAGCAGAAAATATACAGAATGATGATGACTTTAAATTTGGGTTCATGCCCTCTGGGGCATGAATTCATAGTACTTTGGGTATGATTTGATAATGTACTGAATGCTGAAGGAACACAGAATCTCTAGATGAGTTTATAAAGGCAGAGCATTTTTGCAATGTCAGTGCTCTCCTAATCAAAGGAAGCAAAAGAAATTTTAATTTCACTGCAAATGTTATTCTTAATTTGCAATGGGACCCTGCTTTCTGTACAAGATATTTCTCAGAAATAGGATATTTAAAGTTAGCGCATAAATTTATGCATGCAACTGATACGCCACTTTCTGATTTTCCACCTTCTTCCATTGAATGTATTAGATACTTGTTCTTGAACAGAGTTTAGACAATACATGTGCCACAAGCAATGATGAATCAAAGAAAGCAAGCATCCAGAAAGGGAAGCTAGCTAGACAGGTAGGCCCTCATCAGCATCACATTCTGTTCCATAGCTATAATAACAGTAATTGAGTCAGACACATGGATTTTAAGTGCCTCTTAAAGAGGAAAGTTAGGGAGAGACACTGTGGAAAGAAAATTATATACTGAAATGTGGCATCTCAGTTTTGCAGCTGCCAACCTTGTTCTGTCAGTAGCCACAGCTGTTGCCTTTTCTTCTAAACTTAGCAGGGGATGGGTGAAACTAAAGAGAAGCAGGGCAGGCGCTTCAGCTGATAAGGAGGTGTGGGTCCAACTCTCTCTGTGTAATCAAAAGAAACCCTTAATTAATTTTAACTCTCTGAGAGAGGTGTTTATTTGTGTGGACAGAAGATCACACCGGGGAGATGTTTCCCTACTCCATGTGCATGGATGCCTTCTTGGGATGCTCCTTAGCAGCTCTTTCACTAGATTTTTTTTTTTCTAGTTTTGCTCTTTTGCCGCGTGCATTTTGTCCATCTTGGGCAGCAGCTTCCTCAGTGTCAGCTTTCCTAGTGACTGATGGACAAGATTTGTCCAAAAATAAGGAGGAAATCTTCTCTCTGATTCTGCTGCTGATTGACTATGGCCTTTTAGCATGTGGTACCTCAGCCCCAAAGTCAATCCTGGTGAATTTCAAATCTGGAGTGATAAAAAGTACAGGCTTGTTATAGCAGAACTTGATGTCACTGGTGCCAGTTTTCAGCAAGAGTCTTGTGATACTCTTGCTGAATTTGTATGTGGGCATTTTTTAAGTATCAGCTTTGGACAGCATGAGACTTAAATATGAATATTAACTTCTTTTTTTTTCGCTGTCCTTGGTGTTGCAAAAGAATATGTGAGGCCATGTCCCAACATCCAAAACAGAACAGAAAGATCGAAACAAATCATCCAACATTTGTGATTTTCTTTTGCAGTTTGGGGTTGGTTTTGTTTTGGTTTGGTTTGGTTTTTTTCTTTTCAAATGTGGTCTTATGCATAAAAGCCAGTTCTCTGCTTTCTGATGTGATGGCTTGGGATTTCTGAGTGCTTTGCTCATGGGACAGTCACCTGTCCATTACCCTAATGGGGAGGTGAACAAAATGCTGATGTAGATAATGGAAGATATGCATCCCCACTCTCCTCCCTGAGTCACATACTGTGAAGTAATCTGGGCCTTGGCATCAGGGCATGAAGGGTGTTTGTGGTACAAAGTACTGCTGGTGCAGCACTGAAGGACTCTGCAAGATCACCAAATCTGGTGTGGTTTAGACCTATGAGAAACAGTTCTGGGGCAGAGTTACCTGCTGAATGTCTTTCAGCTCAAAGCATGCGCTTGGCTCCTTCCAACACAAAAGCTGTCAGCGATTTAATGTAAGGTGTGGATAAGTAGGAGAGAAGTGGGAATATAACATAGCTGACAATATAGATATAGCCTGTACTTGCCTTATAAGTGAGCTTCATCAGGGGATAAAATGTTCTCTGCATCAGGCAGGATAATGCACGTTGGTGCTGAACTATTGTATGAGCCACCAACTGCAAAGGAAAGAAGGTCCTAAGGAAACAGAGGAAATGTGGATGTTCGTGTCATATATAGAAAATTTGGCCTGGCCTGCATGCCAGATGATATCCTTCCATCTGGTGATGCTGAAGATGCTGAGAACCAGGACTGAAGGAAGGGGACCATACCCCAGTTAGATCTAGGCACAATATGGAGTTGAATGAAATAAAATATTTCTTGAAAAAATGATTAATGAAGACTAGAGCTCATAACTCCTGGGGTAATTTTGTCACTTTTATCTTCAGGGTGGAGATCACTACATGCCAGGCTGCATTCCTTCATAGCATCTGAATCATTCTTATTGTCTCCACAAGCTGAAAATGAGAAACAGACTGGCAGGAAAGTTAAAAATTTCAAGGTGGAAAGAGCAGGGAATAGCCTGATTTTATTTTTATTTTATTTTATTTAGAATAAAAGTTCCCATTGCATTTTTGCAGATAATAATGCACTGGGTTTTATGGTTTCTCTGTTTAAAACAAGACAAGAGTTTCCTATATTTTGGAGACAAATAAGAGCACCTGAAAAAAACGGCTTGCTCCAGTGCAGTCTGTATCCAGCCAGGCTTTCTGTGAGCTGCACAGGGAAGAAATATTTCCAAGGCACCAGTGGTTGCCATATCCTGTATGCAAAAAAGATTCCATAAATGTCTGAAAACAGATGGAATGCAACTTTGGAGGAATAAATGGATTTTTAATTTTCTGAACATTTTGGATTCCATCTGGTTGAAGTAACTAAGTGACCTAGTAAAATACTTTTACCTTTCTTGTATAATACATAGAAACAGAGCTTGTACTGCTATTGACTGACACGTTCCCCATTAATACATGAGTTTTACTTGCTCATACATTTGCTTACTTTTAACTCTTTTGACTACATGACAAGGGATACCTGATGCACTTCTTCTTGCATGTCAGATCTAAATGTTGGCCCTCTTTCAATTCATGATTTGGCCTTGCAGCTAGAAGAACTCTAACCCACCTGCCTAAGCCCAGTTGACAGTAGGGGGAGCCTAAAGAGATAACATACTATTTTTTTTTTCTTTGCTAAAAACTTTGGCACATGTTGAAAATAATAAAAAAAAAAATTAAAAAAAAAAATTAACCTCTTAATTTTCTGCCTTGTTTAAAGGCAAAGAATAAGAAGTAGAGGCTTTGTATCCAGGTACTAATAAGGTGCATTATTTCTGTTTGCTGCTCTTTTTTTCTACTGTCATTTAGAATGTTGTTAAACAAATAATAATAAATACACGTGTGTGTTTTTAAACAGGAAATGAGCATTTCCCTAGGAGCAGAAAATACAGGTAACTTGAACTCACAAGAAAGGAGTCATAAAGTATACTATTCAATATTTAAAAAATGGAATACCTGTGTTTATGGAAAAGACACCATTTTTGTGCCTGCCTCAGTGAAACCTAAAAATAAATCTGTTCGCCCTCCTTGAGAGAGAAGGTGAGTTGTCTGAATCACAAATATTAAGCCTGTACTTACAGGCTTAATAGTTGCACTGTTTGTGAAGCTCATTATTTCTGGTTGCCATTCAGAAATTTCTGCTGAGAATAACTGTTTCCATGCTGATAAGTACATAAGCAACAGTTAGTAAGATATTGACAATGTGTTTGGTATTAGTTTTCACACTTTTTTTTGGCACTTTGAACATTTCTCAGGGTTTTTGCCATAGATAGGGATGAAACATTCTAGAGAATGGGGAATAACAGTCCTGGTTTGGTTTGGTTTGGTTTGGTTTTTAAGGGGCAGCAGTAAGACTGGTTTGCACTTCTGGAAGCAAGTATATTTGTGTTTCATTAAAGACTGTTGTGTTTTAGGATTACAAGTTTCAGTCTAGCACAAAGCCTGAAATCATTGAAAGATTTCACTTTTGCCTGACAAATTAATTGTATGTAAAAAGGGTGTTTGCTCAGTGCTTAATAGGACGAAATATAGCATTTCCACTACAAATAAATTTTATAGAAATCTTTGGTCACTGTAACCCCGTAATTCAAAGTAAGCTTGTTTCTTCTCCCTGAAATTTGTGATTATAAACTTCTGACAGCTGGCAGGAAAGCACAGTGATGCTGCCAGCAAAACTCTGGATGCAGTGCAATCATGTTTGAGCGTCTTTTTCTGGGTTCTTGTAATAATCTTGCCTTGTATGGTGTTGAGGCAATTGAATTCTCTTTTGTGTTATAGACTTATGTAATTGCATTACTGTCTCTGAAGCCTTTTTGCCCCCCTAAATGACTAAAACTCTTGTTACACAAATTTGGAGTGGAGAGATGTAAAGATCCTGTATTTAAAAATTCCAGTGGCTGAAAGACTCACTGGCTGCAGGCATAGAGGATTTGCTGTTCTGAAGTTTTAGAGTTTTGTAAAAGAGAAGCCCATATCCTACTAATAGTACTGATCACCTGTTCTCTCATTTGTATAAC
The DNA here is from genome assembly GCA_024605025.1 of Megaceryle maxima. Lineage (NCBI taxonomy): Eukaryota > Metazoa > Chordata > Aves > Coraciiformes > Cerylidae > Megaceryle > Megaceryle maxima. The sequence continues at coordinate 242,829 of JANHGN010002156.1, forward strand.
TGAGAAAATTACCAATGTAATGAAAACAGCTCCATCTAAATAAGTTCTCTATCCACAGTTAATAAAATAGTACCTACCCTCAGAGACCTCGAATTTCTCTGCAAACGCTTTTAGTTAAACAAAGCGTTTTGTGTACCTACAGTAAATGTGATATTTATTTTTTCATTATTCATGAAACAACTTTAATGTCAGTGCTGATTTTCCTGGTAGGATGTTCAGCTCCAGCATACCAAAGCTCATGCTGAGTTGTAGCTGAAGATGTCATTCACAATAAACATGAGCTGCTGTGACAATACATTGGCAGAAGGTGAAGAATCTCTTTTCTTGTGCAAGGGCGTGCATGTGTCTCTCTCTGTGTGTGAGAGGGAGAGAAAGAGAGGGATTTGATTGTGTTTACAGGATTCATTCACAGCACAGCAGGCAGTAGTCACATTGTAATATTCACCTTAACACAGATAATTTGATTTTCAACCTGGTTATCATGCATTTAGACATAACGATACATGAAAATATATGCTTTAGCAGTGCATTTTAAACAAGGTTGCACACTTTAAGTCAAAATATATTAGAGGTGAGTGTTGATTTCTGCAGTTCCTGAAGTCCTGGAAGGCACCATTCAGTGTTTGGAGTACATTACAAAATTACAAAGTGGAAAGTGAATTCTGATGGGTGAGTGTCAGGAACTGCTACCATTTCTGGGCTTAACTCATCAGAATGGGCTTCCCCAAATTTGACATCTCTAATGCAGTACAAGGTTTTCCCTTGTGGGAGCCTCAGGTACTAATGGAATTTCTTGTCTGAGTTCTGTGTTGTCGCCTGACTGGAAAATGAGGAGTCGAAAAGTCCCACAGCCTTTCTGTCCTTTAGACTGAAAGGAAAATGAACAGCTTGGTCATAGGATGAATGTTGTCTTGGGTCACCATCTAGATCCTGACCTGCCTAACTGATACAATACAGGGAAAGAGGTATGTTGATGTTGTTGAGAGCAGAGCCTCATTACTGCATCCTGGAGCAGCCTCAGAGATAAGGGGATCTATCAGCAATTTAATTACAGTCGTAACACACTAGCCTTCGTGGAAGACAAAAAAGGGATCTGCTGTTTGCACTTTGAGATTTCAAGCTTGACTTAAATCTAAAGAGTGTGGACGTGGTTGGGCGTGATTTTATAAATCACCTCCAGCACATTTGCAACAAACAAAAGCAGGCGGAATTCTCCTGAAGTCAGTAGAGTTCAGCGTGTTTATACGAATGGGGCATTTGGCCCAAATCCAGTTGGAGTCTTTGCAGTATCACACCTCTAAATCTTCAGAGGTTTTCTTAGAGTCATTAATACTGAGACTGTGTGGTACCCAAGGTAATTATCCATTACTGCTTGAGCCTGGCCCAGGAATTATTCTATAACATGTTGCCTCATTAGTATAATATAATGGATAAAATACAGAAGCAAACTAGAAACCAGGAAAATAAGAGTGCTAAAAGGAGAAGAATGTGAAGAAAACAAACACAGCGGGTTGAGGTCCTCTGATGGCGTAAATCAGTATCACCTTCCATGAGGCTCTGCCAATTTACACCCTATGATGCTCTGGCCCATGATTATTAGGAAAGTATGTTGTTGATATGCTCTATAATGGCTTCCATTACCAGCCCATGCTAAAAGAAGCAGCTGGTGAAAGTTATGTTTATGTTCCACAGATGGATCAGCAATGGCAGACACATAGCTCTGTGTCTGGTAAACAGGTGTTTGATTTTATGTTTGCTAGCTAGCCAGAAGTAGACAGATTCTTGGTGAAGGGTGTAGGCAACGGAGATAAGTTTAGCTGTTGCAAAGGAAAAAAAAAAAATTTTTTTGGTTGCACTTTACCTTCTTTTTAAAAGGTAAATAGTGTCCTGAAATGCATACTGCCTTTTATCAGTATAGTCTTAACTGACCAGGAAGAAAAATCAGGAAAGGGGCAAAAATCCCCAAACTGATCTGGATATTCAAACGATACTGTCTCAACTCCTTCCTTTCTTGTCCATTTTCAGAGGAAGCTCTTCAGCTTCAGTCAAAGTGAACGGTGCCTATAACGGAGCCAAAACTTCCCATGCCAGAGGAGCAACTTCACCAGTTGCTGCAGCACAGAATGGGACCACTTGACATTGCAGCAGAATTTAGCTATGCTTTTGCTAGGAAGTGGAAATATCTTTTTAAGAAGAACTTTTTGCAAACCAATTCTGACACCTGTAAATCTAATATTTATGGGTGCACAGCTTGTGCAGAATGGAGAACAATTGCTTTTCAGCTTACTCAAAATAAGCCATTTATTTTGACTGTGTTTGTTTATTTCCGATTGCTCAGAAACCCAAAAAGCAGCTGGGATTTTTTCTGCTCTCTGGATGACAAATACTTCACTAGATGGAGGAATGACAACATGTAAATTCCTGGGTGAATATCGTTCAGACTAAAATACCTTAAACTCTGAGGGTTTGGAAGCATTTTCCCAGATATCCATCAGCAGGCTGAATACTCATTAGTAACTAATACTATGACTCTGTTAATAATAGTGATCTAGATTCAGCACTTCGAGTTGCAAATCTGATTATTATTTTGCTCTTTGACCAGCTCTAGGGAGAGCTCCTTAGTATGTAATGTAAAGAAGTAGCCTAAGGGAATAGAGCAGGCTGGCATCATTTGCCTAAAAGTGTCCCACACTGCTACTGGGTGTTGATCCTTCTGGCAGATGGTTTAATGTATCCTACTGAGTCCTTGAAATCAGTGGCCAAGGCAGGCACTAGCAGTTCTTTGAGACAAGAAATGACTCAGGGAGCAGGAAGAGCAGCTGGGACAGCTGAAGAACCTGGGGTAGGATCTGAAAAGATGTTCACCCTCAGCGTTGTTAACTCGTTATCACGCCTGTTTTATTGAAACCAAACTGCTAGAAGGGGCAGTTTTGGAATGAGCGCGTTATGTCGGGAAGGTAGCTGTTTAAATGAAGTGTGAGCAGCGTGTGTTTTTGAGCTTCTGTTGTTGGTGTAAAATACATGAAGGAGTAGTAATAGCAGCAGGTGCTGTCAAAATTTATGGAGGAGCAGCAAGCCCAGACAGCAGCCCCACAGGAAAAGCAGTGACAGTTATCACAGCAGATGATCTTGAGAGTTATGAACGCAGGACCTATCCTCAGCTGCCCCTATAACCCAGTCCTTGAGCAGGAATGAACAAGACATTGACTCCAGGCTTACATGGTCAAATTGAGCAGCGAGACTGGTGGCAGTCAGGGCAGCTAGCCACTCTAGGTTCATGCTGAACAATCTTGACCTAATCTGTGCATATTGATCACTGAGCAGTGATACCGCTGCTGACTAGAAGAGGTACATCTTGAACCAGTTGGGAATCCTAAAATAGAAGTACTGATAAAGGCTCATGGAGGAATTTAACTACCCAAACATATGTTGAGTAACAAATGCAGCTGAACATGCATCATCGTAGAGGTTCCTAAATTATAGTGAAGACAACTTTATGATCCAGAAAGTAGAGACTCCTGAGGAGAAGCCATCCTGGATCTACAGGATTATATTAATGAAATTTGCAGATGAAACTTTGCAAGTGCATTAAAAATACAGCAGCACTGTGGTTTAGGGTTGACTTTTAGCAGAGTATCAGATGTGTTTAGAATGGACTGTCTTCCTCATCCATTTACTAATTTTTACTGTTTCACAAGTAAATGAAAGGTCAAGGCAACTTTCTCCTGTCTTTAAACCTGTTTGCGTCATCCATGCATGCCAGACATTTGAGATCTGAAGACTCTTGACCAATATACTTTGCAAACATCTGTCTTGGACAACACACAGCTCATGACAGACACCAAGAGAATTAGAAAACTGGCTAGATAGTAGCAGTGTGCCAGGTCCTTCAAAAATGCAAGTGCATACCTTTGCAGAAAAAAGTCATTTGAAACAAATGTTGAAGAAGATGAGGAAGCTTAAGAAGCAGAAATAATGAAAAGATAATCATGACTAGCAAACAAAGCATGAGTTTTCAATATGGCACAATAGCAAAGGAGGCCTATAAAATTTTGGAGTACAAACAAAGACATATTACATCACAGGGTAAAGTTCAAATAAGGGACTTCTTTTCCCCCTTGTTGTTTTCAGGAGATAGAAAGCATGCCTGTGCACTGGAACAGGAAACAAAAGGCCATGCTGATTATAATGATGAACTGACAGTAAGATTTAGAAATTTTTGAAAAAACTTCTAGAAGTTTTGATTTACAATGACAGTGAGTGGGGAAAAAAAGAAAAGCAAACAAAAAGCCCACAAAACTTTTATCCTGAAATAAGGGAATCTGTGAAATCTTAGGGGGAAAATTCTCTTAAAATTTCTCACATAAATCAGCTTATCTTTGCTATCCTCAAAGAAAAAGCAGCCCTGAATGAATCCTGCTTCATTCCTTAGATTCAATACAGGGATAATGCCAGGTTTACTCTCTAATGATTCATTTCCTTACATCTGGAGAATGTGTCTTTTAAAAATTTAGGGGGATAAAAAACCCATGGGTTTTGGTTTTGTTTTTTTTTTCTCTCTTGCCAAGTTTTAATTTGATGCCTTAATTTCTCCATTTACCATTCAGTCCCAAAGTTTATGGTCTCAAACACTACACAGCAAAATCTTTTTCTCATCTCTTCAGGAAGGTAATGTTTCAATTTACGTTTGTAATTGTGAGGTACGATCATCTCAGTGGGTTGGTAACCTTACTAATTTTCCTGCTAAAAACCTGTTCATTAGTTTTATAATAAAATATGCCTGTTATAAATATTTCCAGAAAAGAACAAAACTTTTCACATGCCTGTTTTAATCCTGACATCTGCTATAGGTCATGCAGAGAAAGAAATCTAGCTACAAAAGTGATTGTATTAAGACTATTATCAAATAATTCTGCTCCACCTGATCAAAGGCTTTCTCAGCATCTAAGGCTAATAACATTCATAGTTTTGAGCCTTCGGTTTTTCGAAGATTTTATACTCCCAAAAGCATCACCTAAAAGTGCACTGATGGGTCAGGGAGTGTTCAGCTCTTTGATGAGAAGGAACCAAGAGCTCCTTTTAATCTTAATATTCAACTTCAGTACGCAGACACACACACACACACAAAAGAATAAATAATCTCAAGAAGACTGATCTCAGTCCAGGCACAAGCAATAGTGGAAGACTTTTTTTTTGTCAAATGTGCAATCTAAGAACTACCTTTGCAAGCAGGGAATTTGGAAGGAGATGAAAAAATGAATGAGAATCCCTCTCTGGTTATTACTTCTGTCTGAATTCCAGTTTGAGTTGGACTCGGACAAAGAAGATTGGAGACAAGCATGCTATCAACAAGAGAGCAGCAGTGATATACAAACCACTGCCAGTGAACTCCCCTTATGTGTCCAGGGAGCCCATATAAAGAAAGCCTACAAATACCCACCTGAAAGCTCTTCTTGCTTCAGGCCAGGTATAATTGCCTAGTGTTCTTGCCTAAAGTTAATTTGTAATCTACAAAATGAGTGTTGTACTAAGACACAGAAACAAAACCTAAAGGTAAAAAACCAGCAACAGAATCTCTTATCAGCCTGAGGCTTCAGTTTTTCTGTCTGCTGCACCTGAACTGGCACACACAGTCACTCAAGTGAAGTCTCTTCAAGGTTTCAGCGCTGCAGTGGAAGCCAAGAATGGTGTGAGAAGTCACTTGTGCATCCTAGTTTCTGTGAGGGAAGGTTATAAAAGGCTCTGAACTATCCCTGGGCAAGGTCATTAAAAGTACTTACCTGAAACTCTTTCCTGGTGCATTGACTCATGCCCTCCACTTCAGCAAAGTCAGATTATGGTGATTTGCCAACAATTTTGCAGCTGCAAACTGCAGGAAGGTATTTTAATTACATTTTCCCCTGTGACCAGTTCTCTTGCCATATTCTGTGGTTAAGGTCTTATTGGAATGCTTTAAATAGAACAAAGACTTGTTTGGCTCTTCTGCCCCGTTGCCCTTCCTCTTTCCCACCCAAACTGGTCCAGGTTGTTTGGATGAAAATGTGACTTATCTAAGAGGCTTTTCACCTTTTGGAAGAGAGGGCAGATGAATAGTGCTGACAGGAATACTTCATAATCACTGGCTGGGCTTTTCTCACTCGATGTACATTTCCTGAAGGAAGTACACTGAAAAATTTGTATCAAGTTTTGAAATGAAGTGGTGTGAACTGACTCAGAGCTATCACTATGCTGATTTAGTCCAGCTGAAGATCCTGAGCTGCACAAAAGCCACCTTACACTATATGTGATTCAGCTGTTTAGCAAGCAGGGCGATCCAGATTCTGGTGGGTTTATTTCCACAAAAGGCAGAAAAAGAGTTTTTATCACATTTTGCCTTGTGATCAGCCCTGAAGCCTTACCGGTGGATGAAATTTCAACTCAGTGTTATTTGCATTAATACAGAGGTGGTTAAATTATTTGCTCTCTTATTGCTCTTCACCCATACGTACCCACCTTGAGTAGTAGGAGTAACTGTAACTTGCCTTGTTCACCTTAATGGCCCATAGAGTGGAGGTGCAGAGATGATGATCCTCAACTTCTTGAACAATCTCTCAAGAGATGTGGCCTCTTCACTTCCATCTCCTGAATTGCCTGGTGGAGCATCTGAACTCTTTCTGTCACTTCTGTTACCTGCATGAGGTCAACACCACTCCTGCAAAGTCACAAATAAGTATTTAATATCAAGTACCAATTCCCCTGAAATGTTTGTGTGGAAGCAGGACTTGGATATATGCTGAGGAGGAGGAGGAGGAGCAGGAGTGAAAGCATGGGCTGATTAGGTCCCTCGGTTAGATTGGATCTAGTTCGTATCTTGTGCTAATCCACCCCAGACTCCTGGCGGTAAGATCCAAAGCAGTGTAAAGCAGATAACAGAAGAAGGCAGAGGGGGCTGGTCAAGGGTGTTTGTAAATAAATCTGGAACCTGGGATCTGCAGCCTACTTGGTTATGGTTTTGTGAAAACACAATTACAGCATAAAATGAAAGCAGGCTGTGCAATGAAAACAAGAGGAATGCCATCACCCAGGTTGGCTTATACTGCAAACCACCCTGGTCAATCATCCGAGATGAATGGAGGTATCCGCTGAATAACCTCACTTTGCAACTTTTATGTGAAGGCTTGATAAATGAAGTCAGGGAGAGGTACAAGAAAGTGATTAAAACCAGCCTGCACAAAAGGCAATGATAACCTCCTTGAGCTTGAAACTTTTTTCCCCCTTCTGCCTGACTTTGTTGGATAATTAACCCTTTCATCCTTTGGTCTCTGTACACAAACATTTGTGTATTCGTACAAAGCAGCTGTCTCCTGACAGGCAATTTGTCACTGGTAATAAATTGGACCCAGTGGCAAGGCCAGCCACTTCCAAAGGGATGTTTGCAGCCAGGTACAGTGATCTGGAGTTTTGTAGTGGCCTTACTGTAGCAGAAGACCTTTTTTAAAGTTTAGCTCACTCATTTCTTGTCTCTGAGTTCTCCAAGCTGCCCAGTAGCTGACTTAGGCACCTTCTTTTAGGGACCCTCTTGGAAGAACATGCCCCAGGCCACACTGGCCATATAGTTTTAGGGGGTGCCAATCTGTTGCTGCAGTGAGCTTGAATGGGGTTTAGATTGGATATTAAGAAAAATTTCTTCAACAAAACAGTTGTAAAGCATTGGAACAGGCTGCCCGGGGAAGTCGTGGAGTCCCCATTTCTGGAGGTATTTAAAAGGCATGTAGATGAGGTGCTGAGGGATGTAGTTTAGTGGTGGACTTGGCAGTTAATCAGTTGGACTTGATGATCTTAAAGGTCTTTTCCAACCAAACAATTGTGTGATTCTTGTCACTAAAGCAAAAGGCAATTTTGGCATTATTGTCAGGCAGAGACCAGGACATCTCTTCTTGGACCTGAAACCATAATCTGTCATCTCTTGTGGTAAAATTAGTTACTGACTTGGAGGATGATTTGAAAAATGCATAAAAGTGTTTTACTCACACTGTCAGAGATCAGTAGATTTTCCATTCCTAGGAATGTGCTCTTAGGTGCTTACTAGGGTTAAAAAGAAAGGGAATAGCAAACAGGTCTCACAAGCAGACCCTTGCCCAAATGTGGTCAGATGCAGCTTTTTATGGTTTGGTTGCTTTGCTTTTTGCTCTGCCCAGCTAACTGCACTAGGATGCCAAATCAAACACTTAGAGAAAAACAGCCATCAAGAGTTTGAGTCTAAGATGGGCTCTCAGGTGAAGATTTAGAAGTCAGGATCAAAACTAGAGGTGGGTAGATTCAGGTTAGACATGAGGAAGAATTTCTTCACCATGAGGGTGGTGAGACACTGGAACAGGTTGCCCAGAGAGGTGGGAGAAGCCCCATTCCTGGAAGTTTTTAAGGCCAAGCTGGATGGGGCTCCGAGCAACCTGATCTAGTGGGAGGTGTCCCTGCCATTAGCAAGAGGGTTTGGAACTAGATGATCTTTAAGGTCCCTTCCAACCCTGACAATTGTATGATTCTATGCTTAACAAAACACACAGAAGCTTTCTTGCATGTCAGAGAAATAAGCTTTTCTAGGGGAAATTCCCCCCCCAAGACTTAGCCCAAAGAATGGCAGCAGCACCACTGCCTGTATTGAACAAAGCTCTTTAAACCCTTGCTGAGAAGCAAAATCTCAACTGAGAATGTCAACAGGGCTTTTACGACAGCCTGAAAATTAATTGTCCTCTGAAATGGCAGTCCTCAATTTAGGCTTAATCTCTCTTGCATTACTCAGGTAGCTATTGTGAAGTATCACCCCGCTTGCTGCTCTTGCTGACAGTTTCTATATCCCTTCACCACGCCCACTGGAAGGAAAACAATCACATAAATCCCTCTTGCATGGCATGCTCAAACTCGTTTCTTATTGTGGGGCAAATTTATGGTCGCATTTACTATGTAATCTTTAAAGGGGACTGGCTGGTGGCTGAAGGTCTAAAATTACAGATGACCTGGGTGTAAGCAAAAGTGGATTTGTTAAAAAAATCTGTATTTAAGGGAAGGGGGTGAGAGAAGAGGGCTATATGATCTCTGTGTAGTTTATGACCTTTATTAGGGAAAAAAAAAAAAAGACAACAACAAAAAGAAAACCTTCAAGAAAAGTAGAAAAGTAATTTTCATTCCGTGGCTCTAAATATCTGTTTATCCCACTGCCATGATGTGAGCATGCCCAGTTGGGATGATTTAGCACTCTGCTGATGACTACCAACGGAAGGACTTCATGTGAAAAGGTAGTCTGCCATGGCTAATGGGCTCTTGTTTCAAAGGGATGCTGTGTGTACATTACTAGTGTATGGAGAAGGTGCAGAAAGGCCTCAGCAGACATTAGGAATGGAGTGTTGTTGATGATGAAAAGGCACTTTGCTGTTGAGGGAATGGTGGGAGAGAAAAGGCGTATCTGTCTTTTTGATTAGAAATGCATGCTTCCTTTCATCATCTGAGCTGAAAAATAGGCTTCTGCTCTTGGTTTATGAAACCATTTTTCTTTTCCCTTCCTTCCCAGGTTTGCAAACTCTTTAATAAATTAGTTACTGTGAGGTGCATGGGTGCAACAATCACCTTAGAGGCTTTTCCCAAATGCATCTTTAATATTTTATAAGTATTTAAATAGATTTATTCAATGTGAACAGCCTGATTTATTAACACTGGCACTCTGGTATGGAAAGGGGGTTCAATACAAATTATGTTGTGTCAGAAATTTCTAGCAGCTAGATCTCAATTTACCAATGGATTCTTGGAAGTCAGGAAATAATAGGACCCACCCCATCTTAATATTTAATCAGGCTTTGGTGCCAGATAGGAGAAGCCGTCAAATGAATGAGACTCAGTGAGGGGAGCCCTGTATTACATTAAAATGTACATCACATGTGTTCACTTCTTAGTTGGGAGGGGTGGGAAGGGGGAAGAAGTGGGTTAGTTATTATGGCAAGTGAGAGACTTGTTTCCTTTTTATTATCCCAGGTCCAAAAGGTACCTTTCCTTGTGCTACTCAGAAAATAATGTATGACAAGAGAAACTTGGAACCTGACATGGTAGCAGAACTGCTTTGTAAAGCACTTTGTAATGATGCAATGGGAAGGGTGCTACCAAACTTAACATTGTCCTACATGACCAGTGTGCCAAGGGGCAGGGGAAGGGCAGGTTTAGTGGTCCTCAGTAGGTCAGTACTCCTTAGGGTACTATTTGGAATTACCCCAAATTCTTTTTCACTCTGAAGTGCCATGGAAGATTATTTTTAATTAGCCTGATACATTACCCTCATCAAAATAAATTGATTTTATTTCTGTATGGAAACACCAAACCACTTTCTCAATGCAGATTTTGGGTATAAATTTAAAATGCAGAAGTTTTAGTGAAGTAAAGCTTTTCTCAGGAGCATTTCCTCCTAAATAGAACAGATGAACACAGGGGCAGGACTGCAAAATAGCTCTGCACATCAGCAGGGCTTTCCTAAATCACTGCACCCAGCATGGAGTGATTCAGATGAGTTGGGAGTCTTCTCAAAAACTGGCAGCATCTTGTTTCTGCTGAGCACCACTGGCACAGCCTCCCCAGTCCACCCTGCAAGGCAAGGACTAAACAGGCAAATGAAGAGTGAAGAAGAAAACTTCAGCCAGCCTCAGTGGGACCAATACTGAATGAAGAGGAGAAAAGAGGACATCTCAGTTGCCACAGATCTTTTCCTGGAATATTTCAGCATGACCCAGCAATGAAGAAACCTTCCAGTGGTCAAGGCTGCCTAGCCATAATTGCATGCTCATGTGCAAGTATTGAGTTCTTCAGAGGGTGTGAACTAGAGTGGTGTGGTTGAAGTGACTGGAATAACACTGGTGGGAACTGGCCAAAATTTTGGCCTGCAGTTGAAGTCCTGGTGACTATAAGTGAGTCTTTGCTAGGAACTTCATTAATTTCCTTTTCTCAGTTATGTTTATTTCTATGCCTTTAAATATGGAGTGTGTTTAGATTTCCTGTATGCTTGTTTTATGGAAGGAAGGAAGGAAGGAAGGAAGGAAGGAAGGAAGGAAGGAAGGAAGGAAGGAAGGAAGGAAGGAAGGGTAGTTCAACTGCTAGTCCTTTGTAGTGTTAATTAAGAAAATTGTATGATGCTCCAGTAAAATGACTGGATTGGGACAAGATCCTGCTCCATACATCTGGTTCTGACAAAATTTGGTTGGAACCAAACCTCTTAGTTTGTGCCGTGATAGTTGTCTGTTCCTGCTGATACCAGGGTCTCAGTTCTTTAAACTGAATATTTGGAGGATGAAGATAAATGTAAAAGTGGAGCAGAATGCTATGCATGATTTCTTTATTCTCTTTATGGTTAAGATGAATTTGGTTTTGTGGTGTGTATATCTGAGAACATTTTGATGAGATTTTGGTAGATCCACAGCAAGGTCAACTCTATCTATGTCACTACTTACAGATCTCCATCCGATCTGCCCTAAGGCAAGCTAACTGCTAAGAGTGGGATTGTCAGTCTCTTCCACGTGGTAGTAGTTTTAGCTATTATTGATATAGACTTACACCGTTTCTTAAGAGTAAACAGAGATATTATGTCCTACTTCATATAGAAGAATAACACACAGAGTAGCACTAGTATCGTCTGTGAGAATGATCATAGTTGAGAAAATAAACTTTTTTTCCATTCCAGGGAGGGTGCGTCCCTAGGCACCCATGCCTAGGGTGCGTTGCTAGGCATGCAGGATTATGCAATCATGGGTTTTGGGGACAAAAGTCCAAATTTCTGCTGAGGTATCAGCCATGCTTTCCTGCCTCTGGGCAGCAGCTATTTAGGAGTTACCTATGCTTTGATGAGTAAAGAGGCATCTCCTTCTGCTTTATCCTATTAAGCCAGTTTGGGCTATTACCTCCTTCTTATTCCATGTAAAAAAAAAAAAACCAAAAAAAAAGCATGTCACAAAGTTGACTTCTAAATTGACTTCTAAATTCACTGATCTGCTTTTTCAAATTTTTATTATCTTAATCTCAACGTTCTTAGTAATGGTACAAGCACATAATGTGCTTGTGGCACATTATGTCCAAACAAGGTGATCTCTTTGGTAGGCATTTTGATCGAATCACAAATAAAGAAGATTCTGTCTTATCTCAGGAAAATATTACTGGCATCTACTCCAAACTGAAAAAGGTATGAATAGATTTTCTGTAAAATTTTTACAAGATGGGGCTAGATGGGAAACAAGTAGAGGAGAGAATACCAGAGGAAATAGGGCAAGTTTCACAATTCAAATATATGAAGCTTAACTATATTGGTATTAGGAAAAATATTAGGAAAACTATCATTATTAAAATCTTGCACGAAGTTAAAGAAGGTGGGATAGGCATTTCAGCTAAGTTTCCCTGTTCAGAAGTTCACCTGGACTGCTAAAGAATATGAGCATTTAGAAACATGCCTGAAAGCACTGCAATTTCAGACCCAAAGAAGAGAAAGAGTTGAAACAGAGCAACATCTTCTGCAGTGTTCCACCGATCAATGGCTTTCTTGGAGAAATGGTATTGCTCTGGTCTTCAGGACAGTTACAAAGTACTACTTTCTGTGTAAGTGAGGCCTGAGTTGTTATCTCAGAAACCTGAATGTGATTTTAATCATAGCTTTTATTATTGAAGCAGCTGTAACCAGGATCGTAACAGCCAATTATATATGGAACTTTACTAGCAAAGGGTGTTTAATATTAAACAATCATTGCTAACCCTGAGCATACCTGAAACAATAATGAACTTTATTTGAAAGATCAGCATGAGATAAAAGAGTTAAATTTAGCTGTACAGTCTGTAACAATAACCATGAGGGGATATTGTGGATTCATTTTATTTGGAAACAGAAAACTCTGAATGTTGTTAGATTATCTTTTTGAGAGCATAAAGTAAACATTTGGTAACCAGAGATTTGTATTGCTAGAATCACTTTCACTAAATCTACAGTAACCAAATGTTTAAATGTGCAGGGCTAAACTGTCAAAGCACGTAACAACATCTTTAAATGACATGGAAGTGGCTAGAGCTGCCTTCATCAGTGTTCTCCTCTGACAACTGCTAAAGGTTCAATTCTGTTGCCATTGAAATCCCTGGAGAATCTCCTGGTAACTTGAAATGATTCATGGCATGGACCTTACCAGGGAAAAGAAAAAGAAGTCTCAAAGCACTAAGAAAGGAGTGCTGGTGTCCCGCAGCACGTGAGTTGTTTATGCCCACGCAGGGCGATACTGCCAACCCACATCATTCCTAATTGTGTCTTGAGCCCTGTGCAAGAGCCTTGTTGAAGACAAAAGCCTTATCCCCCCTACCAGGAGAATTTTATTTTTTTTTTTTTTAGTATTCTAGTTCTGAGTAGCAGGTCATCTTTGGTAGTTCTTAATGCCTAGGTTGTCATCTTTAAGGCTCAGAAAACCTCTTACAATATTTTTAGTTTATTTTTATTAAAGCTGACAATCTCTGATAACCGATGACAGGCTTGAATCAGAAAGGCTCATGTGGCAAAATCTACTCTAAGAGCTAGGGAGCACTGACAATGTAAGTACTGTCTGAGCCATATTCCTGGTACAGCAGGGTTGGTTTGTTTGTTTGTTTTTTATTCATTTTAAATTTTTATTTGTGTTGATGCCTACATGGGATGTTTGGCCTATAGCATCAGTCCCAATGCAAGTGAGGAGGTAGGATGTAAAGTGGCTGTGGGATGCTGAGGCAAGGCTGTCTGCCCTGGCTGTGACCAGGACCTGTGCAGTGGGTTTTATCCACACCCACCCTCCAGACCACTCTTTCACACTGGCAGGATGAGAAGCCACATCTCCTCTTTTAAGTCTCTTTTTTTTTTCAATTCTTAGAGGCTAAACTAGGAGTCAGAATTTTGAGTTTATATTCAGGCTTGGGTCTTTCTCTTCAGTCCCACACTCCTTCCGATTGCTGCTGTTTGGACCCTGTGGACCAATATTCTGCAAACAGATGGTGTCTTTATCAGCATGTAAACTGAAATACTCCAACCAGAGCTCCCTCCTGCTTCTCATTTTCCAAAATGCAGTTCAAATTCTTAATTGTGTAACCTGAACTTCTCTGTAATCTACATATCACTGTGTATAGAAGTAATGGTCATGTCAGTGCTGTGTACACTAACACTTTTTAAGTCATATAATGGACCTGTTCACTAGAAGACTAAACACACCATGCAATTTAACTGCAAACTTGGGGGGTACAGAAGAGAATGATTTCTGAAAGGTTATCTACAATGTAAAAGCAGTTACTTTCTTTTTGCAGATTTTGGGGGTGATCTGCAGCAGTGGCATTCTCCTTAATTTTGAGAATTGCTTGTCTAATCCTGTCATTTGAATGATGGGGGGGGAGAGGAAATGAAATGGAGAGAATTTCTTCTTGCAAGCACTTTTCAGCTTTTAAGAGGTTTTTGTGTCGCCAGTGCAAGCCTACAATTGGGTATTGCAGAATATGGTAGTTTTATGCAGAGCAAAGCATTAGGGAAAAAAAAAAAAAAAACCCAAAGGTGTAAAATGTAACACAAAGCAATATTTGGAATTGCACTGTTAGGAGACAGAGCTCAAGTCGATGCGAGTTTGATCTGTGAAAGCACAGCAGGACAGCACCATATATAGGAAAGCACAATCTGTCAAAATTAAGTGCGTAGTTTATAGTATGCTTTTTGTTTGAAATAACATATTACCTCCTATTTATAGTAAAGGAGACTACACAGTTCTATATGTCTGCGTTCAAGAATTTCAGACAGAGAGTAAAGATACCTTTTACCTGGAAACTGTAGAGTTAGAACTCAAAATTGTTAGCAGTAATATAAATTAATACCTGTGATTTTACAGGCATATAAATCTCAAGCTTCTGCTTATATAGCCCTGCTCTGTCTGCAGTATTGGCTGGATCTGAAGTACAGTGCTGGAGGACTACTAGGAAACAAATGAACTTGCAATGCATAGTATCTTAAAGGAAACTATAAATGGGATAGGTCAAGGACTAGGCATGTAAGTGACAGGAAAAAAAAATCTTCCTTTTAGTTTATACAACTTCTGCTTCCATGTCTGTGCAGATTCCTAATAAGGAATAGTAACTTTTCGAGGCACTACGCCTGTACATATTTCCTGACCTTATAATTCTCACAGTTCTAGACATTCCAAGGTAGGGGGTCATTCAGACAGAGTTGTAATTTCTTGTGCATATTTATTTCCAAAGTATCTTTTGCATAGTTTCCCAGTGAAATCATGTGCTGGGGCTGGGGAATGCTAAATAGGTTATTTTTCAAGCTTGCGTATAAAGGGCCTGTCAAAGTGGACTGTTTTGGACTTATCAAGTAGAAGTGCCAGAGCCAAACCATGATATTTGTAGTTAGTCCTTCCCAGTCCTGTTATGAGCTGGGCTCCCAACCTTTTAAAGGGAGGTAACGTAAGAAGTTTAAGGAACTCTGGTTTTGTTATCGGTAAGGATTTTAACTATGATAAAAGTTTTGAAAGCATATGTTGGCTCAAGAGGAGTATGACCTGAACCTTTGCCCAAAAACTACATTTTGTTAACCCTTTGGTGTTAGATTTGTGCTCCTTTTCCTTCCCCTTCTGTAAATAAACACCTGACAAATTTTAGGGGGAAAAGGGTTGTAGAAACCCAGCCTCTCTGTAAATAACCTTAACTGGTTGTGAAAGCACATTTTGAAATAATTTTCCTAGTCCTTCAGGACACATACTTCTTTTTTTTTTTTTTTTTTTTGAAGCAATTACATTTATCTGATCAAAGAATTAAAATACATCAGGGACCAGCCGAGACATCATGAATTCTGAATATTCATTTCTCAAAATCTGTCAGCCAAGCAGCATTCTGAAGTTATCTACTGACTGAAAGAGATTTACACAAAGTATTTGTCTGGCCATTTTCAAAACCAAAAAAATCTCTGCTAAAAATCTTATAGATAATGTATTCATCAAGGAGAAGCTAAACGAGAGGAAAGAGTTTGCCCTTAATGCTGTGTATGCCCTGCTCAAAGCAGCAGTAAGGAAGGTTAGTCAGACCTCAGCTTTTATCAAGATGTGTCTAACTAATCCAAATTGAAATGTGGGCACTTTCTTTCTGAACTCCAAAAGCATGTAATGCATTTGGGACTGAGGTTTTCAAGCTCTTGTTGAAAAGTAAGCGTAGACTTTGTGCTTAACAAAAAATTCCTGTGAAAAAAATCCAACTTTTTTCCTAAGAGCTTGCAAAGAGCGGCAAGGGGAAGATCCTGTGGAAATTGGGAGTGTTTTCACAGATTGCTGGTGACAGTAAGTATCATTTTATAAAATACCAGTTAGGCTGCATGTGACATATGGAGACAATTTCTGCCTCAGCTATATTTTCCTTTCCCTTTGATCTGATGGGAACAGCTCATGTACATTGAGGCAGAGCTTGGTCTACAGTATCCTGTTTGTTTTGCATATTGGAAGAAGTTTGGGATAGCTAGGTTGACACATGCTATTGTAACTGAGAGGGCAGAATGGTGCAATGAGCCTGATCTAGTCATGTGGAGGGACAGTTACGAGGTGATATGAGTGAAATGCATTAAGTGCTGCCTTTTTCCTTTATCATTAGAAAATCATTGAAATGTAAGACTGGTAGGAAACTCCATAGGCCATATATTCTGTTCTCCTGCTTGAAGGCAGGATCAATTATACAGCCATCCCTGGCAGCCCTTTAAGTAAAATATTACTAGAATGAAGAGATATTCTTTATATTTAGAAGGGGGAATACTGCCAGCACAGCTAGTTAGTTACCTTCTGGAAGAAAAAAAAGAAGAAGAAGAAAAAAAAAAAAAACACATAAAAGAGAAGTTATTCCAGCTCTCTAAAACCTATCATTCAAATTAGTTTGATGATTTGCTTGGGATCATTGGAGAAGCCTGTCTAGAAGATATAAGTGGAACATAAGGCAGGATACATGAAAGTGAAAAATAAGGAGATACCATCATAGAAAGTCAAGGGAGGAGGTTGAACAGACTTCCAGTTGAAGTGGTGAGCTCCAAAGACAATAGTCTGTTTAGGCAACAACTGAATGTACCTGTGGAATTAAAAAAGACAAAGAGCTCTGGGTTGTATTTTTGAGCTTTGCATTGCCTGTTGACTCTTCCAAAGGTTAGAAGTGAGATTTTGCATGCCTTGCCCCCTGAATTAGTATTGGAGATTGTATGCATGTGTATGTTTGCTTACACAGCACTGGATTCATTCCTCCTGAACAGAAAGGCACAGTAATTCTAAGATTTTTCACACACACACAAATAAATAAAAGTTGTAAAGTTTCTTAATGTAATGCAGGAAAGAGGGAACAACAAACAGCATTGCAGTTCAGATCCATGTGGATCCTGCTTTCCTCTGTTGTATCACTGTCAGGTTGATGCAAGTTGTTTTTCTAAAGCCAGACCCTTTCATTTGACTTTCTCAGTGCTGCAGTGTTCTCTGCTCTGCTTTTAAGTGTAAACATTACAATTATTTGCAGGGTGTTATTGGACATTTATTTTATCAATCTAATATTCTTAGATTATGTATCTTAATACCACTATTAACTGTTTTGGGTCATTTCTTATTTGTGTACAAGAAAACTGCTTCCAGTGTTATTACTTATTGGTCATAATCAATTAGGGAAGTTTTTAGACTATGGCAGTCTTATATAAATACACTGGCAAAGTTCAGCTCCTGTGATTTCTGACAATTAAATTGTTCTGTCACTTTGGGACCTTCATTAATCTCAACTTGTCATCCTTGTTTATGCAGGTTATAATGGTCTGTGTGTGTAAGTGAAATGAGATGCTAAAAGCCCTTGGCTGTTTAACTCTTTGATGAAAGTCAAGTGTTAAAAGTGAAGCAGGAGTATGTTGTTGAAGGGGAAAGTTGGGTTGGATTTTTTTTTTCATCCCCCAAAATAATGGAAATTATTGTACTGCTTAATGACTAGCAATGAAGTAAGACAAGGAAAGGTTTTACAGAGGGGTGAAGAAAACCAAATTGACGGTACTGTTATCACAGTCCTTTGTGTGTCTGTATGAGTGCACATAGAAATAAAGATGTGGCAACATGGAATACTTTCTCTTCCAGGAAAGTGGTATCAAGACATCATGTTCCATCAGAGGAATCTAACAGCCAGAGATTTTCAGATAATAATGAAGAATTGGTGTAACTCAGATGAAGGACACGGCTAAAGGCTCTTCAAACTTTGAGACATGAGTGTTATTGGCAGGCCCTTTGGTTTGGATAATTCTGGCAGACTGATTACTTGGGGCCACTGCAGGCATGCTTCTGAGGACTTTGGGAAGTGAAAGTCCATTTACAGAATTGAATTTAGTATTTGCGGTCCAGGGGGAGTTTATAATTTTCTTCTTTCTTATATTTTCTCCTAGAGCATGAAGATCTATTTTCTGATGTCTCCAAACACAGATGGTGGTTTATTATCTCCTGCCCTTTTCTGCATCTTTTAAGAAGTTTTTAAAAGGTTTTTTGGAGTGGTCACTCTACAGTACCACCACTGTTACTTGTACCAGCCTCAGGCAGAACTCCTCACTGACCCTTTCTCCAGGAATGGACTCTCACTTTACAGCCCTTTGAACTATCCTTGGATCCTCACCTGGCACCGTGCACCAAAGATGCAGGTACCTTATATTCCATGCAGTTCATCAATCCTATTGTTTTCTCTCGGGCAAGTGCCTGCTGAAATTGAAATCCAGCCTAGCAGATCTTCATTCTCATTTGCAGCTAGAAATGAGGGGCCAGGTCAAAGCAAGCAGTGCTAGCAAAGCTGGAGGTGGAGCACAGATCTCCTGACCTGCTCAGAACCTCCATCGATATGCAGCTGGCCAAGGTTAAAAAATAGGAATAGCCTTAGAGTTATCCATCTCAAATCTAAAAGGAGTATAATGATATGCTATTCTCTGCACCCTGAGAAACATACGAGTGACATCCTCTCTCTGAGCACTAATTACCATAATTCTTAGACCAGAGAGAGATCCAGAACACTGCACAAATTATCACCCAATATCTTTAATAAATGTGGATGGTAAGTTACTTGCAAAGGTGCTGGTTAATAATCTGGAACACATATTCCCAGACCTAATTCATTTCAGTCAGGTGGGATTTATTAGGAATTGAACTGTCATGCAGTGGTATGAGGCAACTTTTCAGTAAATTCACACAGAAGCAAAAGAGAAAGCTAGTGTGTCTCATGGTGATATAAATGACTTGGACCATACAGAGACAGACTATTTCTGACTTTACTAAACACTTGGCTATGGACAACTCTTTGACATTGTACAGGAAAAGCCAGTCAATCTATTGTAAAAATGCCGATGCCAGTGGGTTAGTGGCCAGGCTTCCTAAGTTACGAAAAGGAGAAATGGCAGAGCTGCCCTCCCATTTCTACTTGATCCAGAGTTCACATCGTAACTGTGTTTCTTTTTTCTTTTGTGAGATTAATTTATCAAGAAAACCAAGTCCCATGTGCTGCAGGGATACCCATTTTGGATGTCACTCCCTTTCTTTCTTGCCTAGAGAGGGAATAAAGGGATGGGCTCCCACCAAAGATGCCTCAGTGTGTGTGCCTAAAGTTCAGTAGGATAAATACGAGTCTTGGAGGCAAACTGCCAGATGTTATTTGTCGAAGCTGCCTCTAGGCTGCTCTGAAGCATACCAACACATGTGTCAGGGCAGAATGAGAGTCAGGGCAACTTTCCAATTTCTTTTGCTCCCAGAGGCTCTCCAGGATAAGCTGAGTTAAGGAACAGAGAAACAAAGACCATGAAAATGAGAGATTGGTATATTTTAGGTTCTAATGCTGAGGCCACTATAAAGCATCATTTATGTAATTTCACCTTAAATTTTGAACCAGAAAACAATATTCATGTCTTTTTATGTACTTCAGCGTGTGGTGAGGTGCATAAATCAGATGCAAATGCTTGTCCTTGCTCCTGAAGCTGTGAGGACAGCGTTACTACTTCTGCTTTGACAATGCCAGCTGATCATACACTTTGGGAATGAGGTAAAGCTTTAACAGGCCTTTTGAAATAGGCTTTTAAAGAGCCACACTGGATTTTGCTCAAGATCATGCTAAGAAAATCTTGAGTTTAGGCAGTTCCTATCTGCCCACTGCCTTTGTACATACATATAAAATAAACAGACTGAAATATTTGTAGCGTTGGTTGCAAATTAAGTGATTCACCCTACAAAAGAGAAGAGCACTTGCCCAAATAAACATAACATAGTGGTGAAGCACTGTTCTTGAAGTAACAACCCCACAGAGATGCTATTGCTTATATTCTTCTTACATTATCATCTTTCTGTGAAGAGACAGTTTACTTTGACTGACATCTATGGGGAAAGTATTTTTAGCATGTGTTTGTATGTTGGCCAGTGTAGCCAGATGCTGATGTCACCAATTGAAAGTGAAAAGACAGAACTGAATTTAATTTGAGAAGGGAACTCTCAAAAATTTTTACTATGCAGTGCAAAGGATAGATATTCTTAACTTCCATTTCTTTGCAGTAAGATATAGCACCAAAGAGATGACGTTGATATATTCAATATCCTACCAGATAGATGGGTTTCCCTTTTTTTCTTTTTGCCCTCTGTTGCAGCTCTACCTTAGTGACATTTTCCATCTTAATGTTTGCATCAGACACTTTTGGTACTATGTAAATTACATTTAGTGCATAATTATGCACAGCCGCTATGTTGCATAAATAAATTCTCATCAGTTTTGCATGTGAACCCTGAAATGAGTACACCTGTACTAGCTCAAGACCTGTAGGCTGATTAATTGCACCAGGACCACTTAGCTTGGGTGAGATTATGCACTGAGCTCTTCCACTTCCAGGATCTGGTCTCTCATGTCTGCACAATACTGTCATCTTATAGATGTATAAAGGGATATATCAGAAAACAATTTACTACCCCTCCAAAAGTGGTCACAGAGAGTGGATCACAGTGACAGTGCTCTCAGGAAGTGAACTGGGGTCAGCTGAAGATGGACAGTTGAGACTTTCACTCAATTCACAGTTCCGTATAAGCCTTGGAAATTCATTTCACAAGATTATTTTTAAATCCTAGTTGAATGCAAGTGTTCAAAATTGTGTTTGTGTGATCAATGGGTTTGATGAAAAATAGAAATTTTCATGTTTTGTCTCCCAAGAAGCAGTTTTTCCAATTTTCATTCAGCACTTTTGAGTGAAAATTCCCATGTTCATAATGAATTTTGAACATTTTGAAGATTAACTTGGAGAAAGGAAGGATGAAATGTGTAAAATGTGGCTCACCAGTCATTTATTTCTTGATTACATCCATCTAATATCCTCAGTGTGTATAAATCAGTTCAGTTTAGCGATACCAATTAAACAAAATGTGGCTTTAAAATCTCACAGTATATTTAAATGAAATGAAATATTTAAATTTTTTTAATGAGCAATCTCACATAATTAATTAGTTTTAAGTTTTCCATCATCACTGAAATACAGGGATGTACAGAGGCTAGCTAATGTGGACATAAAAATCTATTTGTGTGTCTGTGGGCACTCACACGTCTCTCTATGCAAAACACACACTTCTGTATCCTCATGTGCAAAAATACATATGCATGTATATATATGTGTGTGTATATATATATATATACATGCATAAAATCACTGATTAAACTACTGGTGGCTACCTCTCCAGGCAAATAAGGCTCATAAATTGACACATTTTGCTTAATCTGTATGTAAAGCATGTTACACATCTCTGTTATAATGCAGACATCTTAACTTTAAATGAGACGAAAACAAACATAAAATTAGCACTTAGGGAACCCCCTGCCACTCAATTTGTGTTGGGTTTAACACCTTCTTATTTTATATATCCTTCTACATAAACAGTTTTATATCAGCCCTTGATATGGTGCCTTCAAAGAATTAAATGTTGAGCTGTTTAAAAGCACTAATTAGCAGCTTTAATACAAAGGGGAGCATAGTTATTAGTAAAATCTTGTAAACCTAGAATACCCTCCGGGGCGAGTCATTTGTGTGTGAAATAACTCAATAAAAATATTATATTGTTAATCACAAAAACCTTCCAGGGCAGTTCTAAATCTGAGAAGAAATGTAAGGTATACTGTTCCAAACAAAGGAGGAAAAGTGACCATCCACATTAAAGCAAAGCTATAAAAAAATCCCAAGAAGAATATATTCATTGATAAAATACAGCTTGTTTCCTAGCAAGGGTTTTTGCAATCCGTAACCTTATGCACATGCAACAACAAACATATTTAATGGTGTTTAGTTTGAACAAAGCTAGCAACATGCTTATTAAATTAGCACTTAATTCCTTTCAATAATGTGCAACGATGGCAAGGCTTTTTCGAAAGGTAGCTTTTGGTAGTGGCATGACAATAGTTAAATCTATAGTTATTTTTGTGCAGTACAAATTATATACCTGTAGATCCACCTCTAATGGATGTACCGTTGCAGATGTTTATTTGGATTGATCTCACCTAGATTTTCTTTTGAGAAAACTATATATGTGCACTTACTTTTATTTGATACATTGTGATTTATGTTTGGCAGTGCTGAGCTCTACTCCTTTCAGTACATCAAGCGTGGTTTATGTTAATAGTTAATATTTATGATGCAGATAAATAATTATATTCTTAAACATTTAAAAATTACACTAATTCCAATATTATTAAGGAGGTAGTGTTTCTAATTTATACAATGTAGTAAAGCTAAGTGTCACTAGATAACAGAAGAAACATGCTTAATTATGGAGAAAATCTTTTGACCGACAAGTAACGCTTAAAGATAAAATACTAAGAAACTCAGATGCTAAAAAAAAAACCCGTAAGACATTGCTTTTTATAGTTTGGGAGTGGTTTTGTGAGATAGGACTGAAGACTTGCACCTTCAGAAACTAACTTTCTGCTAGCGTTTCCATGAAAGGTGTTTGAACAGTACTTTTAATTTTAAATTTCAGGGGGGAAATTCTGCTACCCTTCTGAAATAATTTTTATGTAAGTTTTACATGCCATCATGCAAAATCATTATTTTAATCCGGTATCATCCTTCTCATTGCCTTTCCCAGGAAAAAAAAAAGTGAAAAAAAAAAAGCTGGGCATGCATATTTTAACCACTGTCAGTGTAATGATCATTTGCTGGTCTTAGTGCTAGCAGATTTATTTTATTTTATTTTATTTTATTTATTTTTTAAGGAAAAGTAAATAAGGATAGTTTCTAATATTTGAGGACAATTTTAAGTAGAAATTTCTCAAAACGAGCAATATCAATCCTTTCCANNNTACCGGCTACTATGAGAAACAGATTTATGCAAAGCCCCAGTATATTTGCTGTGAATATATTTTTAATGTATTTTTCTAACATGAAAGAACTGGCCAGAGCTTAAACACTTTTTTTTTCTTTCCTTCTTTTTTTTTTTTTTTAATGTCATGCTTTGCTTTTTACGGTGTTTTATGTTACAACCTAATTAGTATCTTACAGTGCCCTTACATGTACTTAGAGTGTAGGATTTCACTAAATACACTGAACGTTTTATTTTGGGGGACCTCCGTGACACCGGCTAAGCAGCTTTAAGCGG
>JANHGN010002156.1:270707-297356 GCA_024605025.1 Megaceryle maxima
TTTTTTCCGGTTTAAAATTTTTTTTTTTGTTTTTTTTTTTTTTTTTTTTTAACATCCCCTTTTTTTGCCTTGGTCTTTTCTACTTTTTTTTTTTTTTTTTTTTTTTTTTTTTAATTCCTTCCTCTCCATGATGTATTGTTTGTGTTCTGATAACTTTTCAAGAAAGCTTGAAGAGCATCAGCTACAGACTTGGTCTTAGCCTTTTTAGTGAGAATTTGTCCTTTCCCTAAGGCAATCTGTAAAAAAAATGGTGCAGTAGAAAAAAAAAAAAAAAAAAGAAAAATGAACAAGTGAAAGAGAATTCTCCACCCCAAAAAAACCACTAAACTATTCATTCCTTTTGGTAGCAAAATATAGAGATTTATTTTTTAAAAAAGAACAGAAGGAGTAAAAGGGAATTTTTAATTTTTTGTTTTGATGGAAAAAAAAAAAAAAAAAGAGAAGTTCTGAACTACCAGAAGCATCGTTACAGAAAAGCAGGTTTCTGAGATAGGTAGGAAAAAACCCAAAAGCACAGGGAAGGTTGGAGGGGAGAAAAAAAAAAAAAGCTTGAAATGGCAATTCTTTTTTTCTAGCCCTGGCTTTCTGCCCTTCTTTCATAGAGCATTAGGACACACAAGGGGTTAAAGGTCCAGGAAGAGAGCTAGGGAAGAAAAATCCCTCTGTTAATTGATCTGCCTGTTTGGTGACGAGGGCCAGCTGAAGCTTGTCAGAAACTGTATGAGCTGAATCAAGCTTGGGGCCCTAAGTAAAATACAGACACCTGGAGTGAGGAGGGGTTGGCTCGCTCTGTGTGCAGCTATTTAGTTGTTCTTTTAATGTAGGCAGGGAAGGGAAAGGGTCAAGCAGTGCTGAGCCTGGGCTTGAGGGATGTCAAATAGTTTTTCCACTGAAAAGAAACAAGGCTAAAGCCTGTTAATGGCATCTAATGCTATTATTGTAGGAGGCTGTGTGTACTTGCAGGCTTGCTGGTATACATTGGAGGCACGTTTTGGCAATTGTGGAAGCATTGTTCTTTGATGGCCTTACCCATAGGCATATGGCTGGGCAAGACCCAGTGGAAATCTTAGTGAAATCTGCCCAACTTGATTTCGATTCATTGTGTTCAGGGCAATGTGCTCAGAGGGGATCCTTTACCTCCTGCCATTCTCCTCTTCCCGAAGGATGAAGGGATCCAGAGTACACCCTAAAAAACCATTTTTCTTTCTCCTTTCTCTGCCTCCAGACCCCTCCACTGATGCAATCTGGCTATGATTCTGCATGCCACTTTGTTTGACCCTGATGACATAAGTTGACGCATGTACTTTTGAACCTTCCAAAGAATGAATAATATCCCTGCAATAAAATGAAATCCTAGCATTTTTAACTCGCCAAGCCCCTGTGATTGTTGGGGCCAGGCATGTCAAATGGTGGCTCAGCCTGAAATAGAACTGGATAGATTTCAGTCCCAAAACAAACAAGCCATTGAGAGCTGGCAGTGGTCCGCTTTGCTCAGGATACCTGTGATGAGTATGTTTGAAACACTTTTTTTTCACAGGTAGTGGGAGCAGCGAGAGAGGACTAAAGAAGGTGCAAAAGAACAGGGAGACTTGTGGCTTCAGATTTTAAAGGTAGCCTAGGAAAGCTGAGGGGCTGGTGGAGGTTTGCTGGCTTTAAAGCTGTCAGCCATTAGGGTGGCTTTGATTCTTGTGGGATAGGTATAACTTGAGATAGGTCTTCCCCTCCCCTTTGTCCCAAGTTCCCAAAATACTACACTTCAATTAACGATGGGCCTCGAGGTCACACCAAGTTCAAACTTTGGCCAAACTGAAAGGGGTCAAACCCAGAACTTTATTTGGGGATTTCTATGCTTTTTGAAGACTTGCATACACCTGGCTAAGCCCGGTCCCTATAAATGTGGACCAAGACACAAACAAACTGCACCGTCATTATTTTTTAGATCTTAATCCTTAGCAACACCATCGTGGCAGCTTCCCCATTTGGTGCCTGAACGTGCCAAGAGCAGACTACAAGTATGACATGAGCAGAGCCCTCTTCTCCAAGAGAAGTTTCTGAACTTCTCCTTCAAGTCCTTAAACCCTGAAAAGGCACTGTGAAATACTGAAATCATCTGTGCTGAAGGAGGACTGTTTATATCAGCATGCAGGAGTTAGGGGTTGGCTGAATTAGTGCAGTAATTCTGCATGACTGGAGTAGAAACTTCCAGTATTTACTTGTGTGTGTTATTTGTTGGATGCCATTAATCCTTTTCCTCTGGACTTCTTGTGCTATGACACATCTACTGATAGAGCAGAAGGTTTGACAAATCATAATAAATTTATAGATTTAGATCTAAATACTGCACTGAAAGCATCAGGAATAAATAAAGGTTTATTGGAAAAAGATTAGAACTCTGTGATTAGGTTCCTGTCTTAATATAAAAAAAAAGTCAGGTTTCACTTTTCCTTCACTTGATATTATAAGACTACTTTGAATCTGTCATTCACACTTCAGTTTTGTTTTGTTTCTTCAAGAGAGGTGCCGAGGAGAATGGATTGTAGTTATTCTTGGCATTTTAAATGGCCATCCTTTTTCTCTTGGGTATGGTACCCAGATGTATAGTTAGAAAGTTAAAGTGGCTCAGCTAAAGATAAGGATGCTGTGAACTTTGCTTTTACAGCTCCTGCCTTGGCCTCCCAGCCCAGCTGATTTACTAGGAATGAGCTTGCCCTGCTCACAGAAATTCAAATGCAGAGGTGGAGCGGGTCGGGGGGGGGAGGGAAAAATAACAGTACTCCACAGGTCTCTGCTCCAAATGCATGTAGAAAGCTGCTCGACTGGGATGTTGGGAGCAATTCTGTCTCTGCAGTTTACCCTAAGGTGTGAGGGGGGTCAAGGGATCTGCCCACAGCAGGGAAGCTGGGTTCAGCCCAGGCAGTGGTACAAGCAGGAGATGGAAGGATAATAAAAGAAAACCATGGTGAATAGATTGCTTGAGCAGAATATTTTAGCTTAATAATAAAAATACTAAAAGAAATCCATGGACAACCCCCTCCCCTAAGCCTACAGTCCCCTGTATGAGGCTGATGAAATTTATATGAGAGAGAGAGACATAAGGAAAAATTGTTTATTTGTTTGTTTGCCTTTATAAAACCCATTTGGGAGGAACATCAACGAATATGCCATACATCAGTTATCTGCCTTATACCAGTTATACTGATGCTGGAGACGTCCTTTGTTAGAAATTAATGTATGTAATAAAGTTTTACATTTTTCATATGTTTTGAAGTATGTGGGCCATAATTCTTTTGACTGCATAATTACTTTTTGTAGACAAGAAAAATGAGGTGCTTAGTCCTAAGTAAATAACCTCAAAACAAACCAAGAAAAACAGTTGCATCTTTTTTATCTTCTGGGTCTTGCACAATAAATATTTTGTTAGAAACTTAAAAAAAAAAAAAGTTACAGATCCTCAACATAATTTCACTTAAAAAAAAAAAAAAAAACAGCAACAAAACCACAAAAAACAAGCCCCTCTAGGATCACATTGAAAAATATGCTGAACGTAGTGAGGAAAAGAAATGCATTATTCTGTGACATTTTTAGGTATAGATGAAGGTTTTGCTTGGTTAATCATTTTAGCTGAGTTTTTCTCTCTTCACTTCTGGACCATCAAAAACCTCTAATAAATGAGTTTCACTAGATCCAAGAGCATTTGGTGCTCTCACTTTTCTGCCACTGTTCCCTTTAAACTGAGCCTGAAGCCGTGGCTGAAGAGCCAGGGTGATGCATGGCCATGTGAAGAAGGGCAGTCCAGTTGAACCAGTTGACGGAATTGGGGAAACTCTCGCTGCAAATCACACTGGCTTTATTTTGATTGCTAATGGCAGGCATTGGAAAATGGTGAGATAACCTCCCAAAAGTCAGGAGGCTGGCTTATATATCATGCCACTATGAAAGAAGGGATTGTGTGGCACTTTTTTTTCCATAATTCAGGACTCTTTTTGTTTGCCAGTGTGGTTTTCTGAGATTTCTGGATGATGTTAGTTTAGGTTTGGATGGATATTTTTAATTTTTTTTTCTCTGAGGACCAGAAGCTGTTCAGAAAACTTCCAAAGAGAAAAAAATAGCATTTGCAGGGGTGGCAGCAACAGCTTATCTTCCCCGACCTGTAACCAGCTGTATTAAGGGGGTGCAAGTGGTTTCTCTGGCCATAGACCACTGGCAACAGCTCAGTCCCTCAAGGAAAGGAGCCCTGGAAAAGGTTACAGACAGTTTACCTCTTCTAATCCTTAAGCACTGTACTAATGTCAACTCAGGGTCATGTAAATACAGAGATAGGAAAAAGGGAGGAAGGAATACTTTGGAAAAAAAAATATTAAGATACTCTTTTTTTTTTTTTTTTAACTAAACTGAAGTAAGCTACTCTTTAGCAGAAATCAGGGAGTCACACTGGGTTTGGCACTAGCTTAAATAAATCAATTAAAGTACTGATTTAAGTTAAACCAATATGCTAGCGAGGCCTTAGTTTTTCATCTTCCCAAGACTTATATGCATGCTTGGCTGAACAGTGGGAGTGATTATCTGTATAATTCATGGTAGGAATACTGCCTAGTTATTTAAGAATTCAGCTTTATAATATATACTGTATCTGCAGATCGTTGCCTCCATACAGGGTTTCTGTGGATTTGGAGACACTCACTCTGGGTAAAATGTATTTCCAGCTCCTCCACCCACCCCATATGCTCTCACAACTAGGACTGTTGGCTCTCTCTCCTCATCCCTGTGAATGGTGCTGGTAGTGCTGGTGAGGGACATGCCACTTTTGTGGAGCCAGGCCATTTTTTATAAATAAATTAATAAAATTTACCTCTTTTTGCTGACCCCTTGAAGGGCCAGTTTTGGCCTGCAGCAAATATTTATGTGTGAGCTGTAAACCCCTGAAACTGAGGGGTTATAGTGGAAATGCTGACAGAGTATTAAGAGACCTTTAACCCTTGGTTTAGCTGGCCCTGCTATAATTACAGGTCTGTCTGTTATTTTCAATAGCACTCGTCATGACCTTGCCTCTATTTTTTAATTATAGTAGAACTTGTGAAGAGAATTATTACTAAGTTGGGGGTTCCCCCTCTCTAAATTCAATCTTTATTAAACATGGAAACTGCCTGAAGAGGCAGGATTGGGATAATAGCCTTTTCCCTCCTTTCCCCTCCCTCCTCTCTGGATTGCAGTTCAAGTTGTGCCTAAGCTCTGAGTAGAATGAATGCTGTGATTTGAGCCTCCCGAGTCCCCTGTGAGCACTGAAACTGGCTCTACAATAAGCATCAAAGGTTAATGAACACGGGGAAAAAAAAAAAAAGAGATGACATTTTATTTGGTAATGGTGGTTGAAATCCAAATGGAAAAGATGAGATCCAGGAGGAGGTCGCCTTTTCTCCTTCCCTCCCTTTTTTTTTTTCTGAAACATCCATGTCTGGAGGAGGCAGGTCCTATCAGACACCATAAATGCCTCTTTACAAATGTTTGTGATCGCAAACAACTGGGCCATAGCTTGCAGTTTAAGGAGAGCAGCTGGAATACATTTTTCAAGTAGCACTGTCAGTCCCCGTGCTGGCTTCTTTGTGCTCTCTCCTACTTTGGGGAGGGAACTTGCTCACTAAGGCGATGATATCCAGCCCCTTTCCCTGCTGACCCATAGCAGTTCAGTGAGCTGCCGGTGCTTGAGGTAGAAAGATGCCCCATTCTCATCAGCTGTGTAATGTCCTCTTGGGCTTTCCCAGCTGGCCCCTGCCAAGGCTCCTTTGGCCCTAGTTGCCCAGGCTTAATGAGGCTGAAGTCACCCCCCGAGTCTGCAGCACACAAGGAATCCCCCCAGGTATAGGGGTATTTTACAGCTCAGTGTACGAACTGCTAAAGGGGTGATAGAGGGATGTATACTTCCCTGGTTGGTGAGCACCTCCCAGCAGCCCAACAGTGACTTGGATATCTCCATTTAGCGAGGAAGGAGACAGCAGTACCCATTGCCAGTGTCACCATGGCGGCTCTCCTGTGGCAGACGCATCAGTGGGGTTAGAACAGTGAAGAGGCTACATGTAGCCTGGAGAAAAAAGGATCCTCCATCCTTAAGTTATAGGTTGGGAGAGAATATTTTTGGATGAGCATTGACTTTTTCTCTCATGGGATGTACAAAAACTCTGGATTTTCTGCACATGAGCTCCCCAGTGCTGAGAGGTGGGCAAGCAGAGAGAAAAGTCCCAGTGTGGAAGAGGGCAGCAGCTCCTTGCATTGCATTGGAGTGTTAAAAAGAAGAGGCTGACAAGAGATGTGCTCTGAGTCAGGAATTTTCCTGAGATCCTCTGGCTTCCTGCTCAGATCCTTGAAACAAGCCCCAGGAAGGGTATGAGCTTTGCGTTGGCCCTCATCTCCCTGGGGAAGGGGATGTTGGCTGTTCTTTCTGTATCTCCCCATCAGATCCCCAAATGGAACCTTTGGAGCAGTTTAGGTATTTTCTTTTTTAATGGGAGTGATGGATTGGCCTTCAGTGGCTGAATGACCTTTCTGTTCCAGTCTAGACAGCTGCAGAGGGTTTGAGCAGCATGACTGGATCAGGCCCTTAGGAAATGCTTTAACTTAAAGCACTTTATGTACATTTGGAGAGCTCATGAATCACTGGGCTTTGCAGATAACTTTACCCTTAAAATATAGTAGATTAATTTTCATATTTACCCAGGTAGGATGCAAAGCGTGTGGCCACGAGGCGTAGTGCAGCATTGAGCGATGGCTTGTCTGCATTGTTTATCGATGAGTAATTAGAGTTGCTGTGCCGAGGCTGTGGGATGGGGACCAAACTGGCTGGATATTTATTTATACGACTCAGTGAATGAAGCTGAGTTGGAAGTATAACTTATAGATGTTATTCTTTCTCTCCCTTCTCTGCCCTCCCGCCCAAAAATGCAATTTTGGAGTATCCGTAGCTTCTTTACGCTGTATCTTGACACTGCTTGTTTCGAACACCATCTTTCTTTCCTGAGGTGTAAGGAAAATGAATTAGCACAAGCTGGCACAGGTAATTAATACTGTGTGGGCGAGAGAGGGAGAAGACTTTTTAAATGGCTTTCACTACATTTATAAATCTGCCCTACGGTGTTCACTGCTTGTACTTATGGCTAAGGATGCTCACCTGCCCCTCATCTACCACCTCATACCACTAACTGTGTTCTCCTGTTTGTGATGCCATCACTGTAGACTGTTTTACCCGTTTTAGATAATTGTAGAGCTCAAATTATGTATTTCCACTTAAATATTGCTGATAGGCAATTATTAGTTGAAGAAACAGCTGAATGTTGATCAAATGTGTGAGCTTTTGTTTGGGAAAGCAAAGCATTTGGATATACAAAATTTTTCAATTGAGTCATTTCTATAGGTTGAACCAATCTCATCAGTGCTTTCTCTAGAATATTTTCTCCTTTTTTAAAGTATACATTGTTATGAAAACTATTACTGAAAGCAGCACTGAAAGTAAGGCATTATTCTAAGAAAAAAAACCAAAACAAACAAAGCACTTTTTTCATAGACCTTTAGATTTTAAACTACTGAAAAAAATGTGAAAAGTGTATGAAAAAGTAGACCCGTTGCTCCAAAATGAAAATAACATTACTATTCCCAAATTAATTATGAAAGTGGGTTTCCACTTTTCCACTTGCTTCAATGAAATCAAAAACTCATCTGTACACAAACATTTCAGCTTATGATGTGGAAAGCATTTTAAGGGAAGCGTTGCATTGAAAGATTCAGCCACTTACACGAGGTGGCACAAAAGGAAAAGGCTAAACTGAGACTGGAGCCTCACCAAACATATTTGGTTTTTTTTATTTATATTCCCCTACATACCCACCTTTTCTTTTGAAGAACTAAAATGCTGAATAGCAGGTTGCTATTTTCACAGACTGGTCCAAAACACATGGACTTGTGTCTAGAAATTAATGACAGGCATGGCTATGCTATAAGTCAGTGTTTATTTCCTTGATTTCTGGGAATCTTGATAGTTTTATAGGTAGACTCCATTACTATACTCTATGAATATTCCCTATATATCTTTATTTTTAAAAGGTATATTGGCTTTATTTTAAGGATCTCCATAAAGTTGGAGAACTAAGAGAGGGACAGCATGAGTTGGCCAGGAAAAGTCTTTTCTGTGTGTCCCTTCCATAGCTGCCCTGCAGTGGTGCGACAAGGGGATAACTGAGACAGGTTGCTCGCTTTCCATGCCCTACTGCTTTTTTTATCTAACCAGTTCTTCCCTCCTTTCTGCTTTCCATAACATGCCAGGTCTGGTGTGGATAGATTATTACTCTCATGTTTATGTGCAGAGAAACAATACTGCAATGGATTCTCCAACCTATGCCTCCTTTTTACATCTATGAAAACCCAAACCAAGACCAGTTTTACTGGCACATGGGGTCTGCCTTTCCTTCTTTCTTTCCTGTGGTATCTGCAGTTACTGAACATGGCACTTATTGTTGTTGAAGGCAGGTTTTTTGAATGCTTTTTTTTTTTTTTTTTTTTTTTTATAAACCACTCAGAAGCAGTTATTCCCTTTCTGGAGGCAGTTATTTGCTCTTCTGTAATAATTTGTATATTCCCTAAATGCCAAAGTGATATTCTTCTTGCTAACTCTGGCTAAAATAAAACAACGGAGGAAACCACCAGCAATATGTTAGGGCAGGTCAGGAAAGGGGCAAGTTGATTTATGTTTCCAAATGACCCAATGCCATGAAGCGTTTAAAGGCACGCTCACTTCCAAGCACGTGAGGAGTCCCCGGTTGCCACGGCCACGCACGGCAGAGCAGCGGCCCCCACACCAACTCCGGGAGGAGGGTACCAGCCGCTGCCTGCACTGTGTTGTACAGAGAGATGCTGCTGGTCCCACCTCCGCCTACTACAAAGGCCAAGAATAAGGGAAACTTGTGCTCTCAAGTCACTTAGGCTGCTTCCTGAACTCCTACGTGATCTACCAAAGTGCCAAAGTAAATGAACAAATCACATTTTTAATGATTTGCTCGTTTTCGTTTGATAGATTGCCAAGTGAGAAATTTCAAGGGGTCTACAAGTCGCTCAGGTGAAAGAGCAACTTTCTGCTGTATTTTTCATGTGAGTAAAATGCTGATCTATAAAGGATTAGGAGCCTTTATTCAGAGTTTGAACTTTAACATTCCTCAAGCCTTGAAATTTTAATCTTCAAAAGGAAGTAGTCATTTCATGGTGAGTTATGAAACGTGAATTATTTATTCTGCCAGTAAATATGTAATTAGGCATATTTTGAAAATCTGTAATTAATCCCTCACCCCTTAAACCCATAAGAAATGCTAATATGCCTCTGAGGTAAGGCAGGTTTCTATAAAGGGCATTATGTAAGCTGTTCTGATCTGTTGTGTAATTATGTTTGCTGTCTGTAGTGGAAAAGAAATCCTAGTGAGAATTTGTTGTGGAGGAGAGGGAAGAAAGGAAAGAAAAAGCTTTGCTCTTCACTGAGCAGGAGGCAATTATTGAATGGTAATACACCCAAAGTTTTTCATTTGTTTGGGGTGGGTTTCAAAGGGTACAGTGCATGCATTGGGCAAGAAAATCAAAGCTGGTTATTTTATTCCTACTTCATGTAGCAAACTATCATCCCTGCCTCAATAAACCCCTAGTCAAGGAGCTATTTTGGACTGATTTGTACACCCACAACACAACTTCTTGTTCTCCCCCTTTTCTTTTTGTTCCAGCAGCTCTCCCAGTGGATTTTTCCTAATAGAACAGGGAGATCTTGAATCCAAGGATTACCTTTGGAACCATGTTCACGTTTTCATCCCTCAACTTAATAACACAGTATAAAGAAATATGAACAACAACAACAACAATATATATTTTTCTATAAATATATGTATGGCACAAGAAGACTTTCCAATTTGGTTTTGGTGCAAGGAAATCTGTTGAGAAGAAAAAAAATAAAATTGTTCTGACTAATTGTACCATAGTGAAGAGCCCAGGAGCAGATGGCCAAACGCAAGCACAGGTTTAGTTTGGAATGATTGGATGTATTTTAAGAGCCTTTCACTCTGGCGACTGCCAGAGCTCTGTCACTTCACTGTAAGAGTCTCGTAATTTCTTCATTGTAATAACTTCATGAAGAAGACAAGTTACACCCTACAACTTCAGCTGATGAAAGCAAGGAGAGATTTAAAGGTCACCGAATGTCATTTTGGTCAAAATTGGATGGCACTTAGGATGGGACTTAAGGTGCTCCATAAGGGGCCAGCAAAGCAACATGGTACACATCAAAAAAATATTACGTAATTTGGCTCAGAATGCATGCAGACAAATTTATGCAGATGTATTCATTGGTGATTAGTAAGTAAGGCCATGAGACTATAACCTCAGAAGCCAAAGGTTGATGTTTTCCTAACCAGATTATCAGGGAAAAGATGTGTGATGGGCCATGTTGCCTATAACTGGCCATTGTCAGAGTCATAATTATTGAGCTTAATTCATTATCTCCTCATATCCTACCAGTGGTGGCAGGTGGGATCCATATCTCCTTTTTCTCCATGCAGCTTTTTACCTTTGTCCCAAGGTGAGGACCTTGGGTCAAACCCATGGCCTCAAAATTATCTCACCTCAGAAGCCCTCCTATAACACACACTGATAAATGTATGCAGAACTTACTGACCACACTTGGGAGCAGGCAGCATAGGCTAAGCTCAGTTACTTCATGAAAAAAAGCTCAGTCCCTGAAGTCAGCCAAAAGGTTGGGCATCAGTCAAGCAGATGAACAGCCTGTTCTCTTCTGAAATGTAGGCAGTTTCAGATTAGGAAAGTTGCAGCTCCTAAAACTTTTCAGTAAGAAGAAGGTATCTGCAGAAGCTGAAAAACATCCACCAGGCTGTTCTTCAACAGAAACATATCCCCAAGTCTGTGACATCTGCAAAGTGGTTACAGTGCCATTGAAGTGAACATGGCTTTTTTTTTTTTTTTTGTCTGAATTATTGTAAAGCAATCAGAAATACAGTTTCCTGTAGAAGTTGTTAAACTGCTGCTTAATTTGTCATGGATATTTTGATGTTTGTCATCTTTACTAAAGGTCTTGGAGACATGAGATGATGTCAGGATCTCAGCGTTTGTCTGAGTCAAGCAAGGACACCAACAGAGAGAATGCTGCTTCACTGGGGAGCAAGTCAATGAAAATATAACCTTCTCCATCATGATTTAATGTTCTGAAAGCCTCTAGTGCCTAGGCACCCTCTTAGGAGAAAGACATTTCCAGGGAGTCATTTATGCCACCTTGAATAGATGTGTCAGCTTTTCTGTAGCCATTAGCCCACAGCAGATGGACAAGATATCTAATTTTCTAATGCATGAGCAGTTGACTAAGGTGAGTAGAAGCCCAAGTCAAGCTCTCCAAGAATCTAGCCCAGATGGCAGTTATGAAGAGTTTCATATGCATTGCTGGTATTTTATTATTTTTAGGCCCAGATGACAATTTTTGAGGTTCTAAATGATGAGTATTCAGCACTGGCTCCTGGCAAAGCTGTGTTTGCTTATTTTTATTTCAGTTACACATAAGGAAAAAATAGTCTTGTTTGTATTTTAAGGGACAGTAGAAAGGGAATATAAATTCCCTTAATGTGAACTTTTCAATGAAGTTTCATTTCAGTCTTCAGTCCATCTTGTAAGGTGAATTTACAATAGCAATGCTGCCAGTGGACATTATAGCCAAAAGTCTGCAGGTTTCAGTGATGGGGAGAAAACCTTTCCTCAGACTGTGCTGCTCTTGGTGCAGAGAAGTGTCTGTGTCTACAAAACAATCCTAAAATATGTGAAGGACCACTGCAAAGAGGAAAGGAATAATCAGTTCTCCAAGCCTCTTGCAGATAGGACAAGAAGTAATGGGCTTAAATTGCAGTAAGAAAGATTCAGGTTAAAGCCTTGTGATAAGGACAGAGATGCACTGCAAGACACTGCCTGGGGAGGTGGCAGCATCTCCAGCACTGAAGGCCTTAAAACCCCAAAGATAAGGATCTATCAAGAATGACACAGGTGCCACAGGCCAGGGAAGGGACTGGTGATCTCTGGAAATCCCCTCCAGCTCTTTGAGGTCATGACTTTGCAGGGGGGGTGGGGTGTGTGTGTGTGCTTGTGGGAGGTCTGCAGTGTGAAACAACCAGAGAGATTTGTGCCTGTTGCTGGTTGTCACCTGTGACAGGGGGTCTACATTGTTAGGTCTGGGGAGCAGCAACAGCAGGACTGGACTCTGAGGACTTATGAGTCTGGAGGAAATGAGAAGGAACACCAATAACAACTATCATACCTCATTTCAGAAAAAAAAAAAAAAACCTCAAAAACCAAAAAACCCTAAAACCATAGTGTAAGCAAGCTGGGCAGAATGAAATCCAAGTCTTCCAGTAGACCCTCTCCTTGTTTTTCTGAGGAACTCTCAGGTCACATCACTGCCCAGCTATTTGGTTGGCCACAGATATCCCTGAGTGAAAAGACAGGAGAGGTTGGATGGGCATGGCCTGAAGCTGTGCCAGGGGAGGGTTAGGTTGGATATCAGGATGCACTTCCTCATGGAAGGGGTGATAAAACACTGGAATGGACTGCCCAGGGAGGTGGTGGAGTCACCATCCCTGGAGGTGTTTAAGGAAAGATTGGATGTGGTGCTTGGTGACACAGTCTAGCTGACATCATGGTGTTGGGTCACAGGCTGGACTTGATGATCTTGGAGGTCTATTCCAGCCTCAGTAATTCTGTGATTCTGTGATGTTTCATTTGCAGCATTCAGCAGAACGGGAGATTGCCAAAACCTAGAGAAGAGGTCAAAAGGGATGGGCATGGGGGGAAAGGCAGCAGAAGGAGAAAGGACGTGGAAGTACAGCCCTTTAGAGGGCAGTAAGTATCCTTGGAGGGGAAAAAAAAAGAAACCAAGTAGTATAATAAATATGTTTCTATTTGGCTCCTGCCCAGATGCTACAGGAAAATTGTTGCTCTCTGTGTTTTGAACTCAGGATAGCACAGTCCATGATTTGGTATAGAAGTAAAGAATTAATAAACAAAGAAAATCTGAAACCCTTAAAATGGTGCACTGTGCTCTCATGTGCGGTCCCTCCCCTGGGAAAGAAACAGATTCTTGGTCCCAGTGTATATTGTGTGCATCTGTTGTTTGTGTGTTGTGTGTACACCATGCCTGGAGTGCCCCTAACCCAGGGGGAAAAGGAGGAGCAATCACTGTCTACCCTTGTGGCTGTGGTCACCACTGCAGTGCTACTCATAGTGATTCCCTTCTTCTGAAAATCTTGACTCCCAGACAAGCCAGGCTGAGGTTGATCATGCCCATCCTGAACATAGTTCTGTCTGGTTTTACTCCAGATGAGCAAATTGTGTCTGAATTCTGCTGCTTAGCGCCGTGAGGAAAACTTCACATTTCATTTTAGACTGGACATTAAGAAAAAATTTTTCACTGAAGGGGATGTCAGGCATTCGAACAGGCTGCTCAGGGAGGTGGTTGAGTCACCATCCCCAGATGTGGTGCTTGGGGATACGGCTTAGTGGTGGTGGACTTGGTAGAGTTAATGGTTGGACTTGATGATCTTAAAGGTCTTTTCCTGTAACCTGTGGCAGGTTAGTGACCTCAGGTTAGGTCCTCTGCTTCACACATACAGAGTTAGGATTTTATCAATGGCGTTAGGTATTTTGCATAATACTGGATATTTAGTTAAAATATTCCCTACCCTATCAGAAGATGCTCTGATACTGTTGGTCATTAAATATTTGCTGTATGGTAACTACTGTGTACCATTGCGTGCCAGGTTTCTGGGTTTATTTTCTCATAGTAAAACTGCTCTTACACTTTATGGCTGCAGAATGCAGAATAATGTGCTGCTGCACATGAATGCTTGCCTTGCCAACTGGTCCTTATTAGTTGGTTTGCGTGAAAAAAAAACATGGAAAAAATTTGAAGTGAGATGGAGTACAAATCTAAAACCAGTCTCTAACATGCCATAGCTGCTTTGCTAAGCTTATCCATGGGTCTCCACTTCCTGAGTATGTTTCATATAATTACTACATTATAGATTGAATTATGTTTGCTTTCTTCCTTTCAGCGCCCATTTCTTATGTTTCTTCTTCAATGTATATCGTACCCCAGCAACATCCACATTTATAATTACAGAAGATAAAGTTATAATATTCCTGAGGCAAAACTGCATTTTAACAACTGTGCTAATGTGGAAAACAACTTGTGCAGAATAAATATGCCCTACAATTAGTGGTACACCGACATTTTTCATGGTTACCTTACATATAAATAAACTCAAGCCACTGACATTTTTCCCCGAGGGCTTTTATCTCTGCAGCACCCAAACTGCAGACAGATTTGTTGTAAGTAACACTATCACCATAATAAGTTTGAAAACCTTTTTTTTGTTTTTTGTTTTTCCCCAAATTCATCTGCTTTTGCATCTGCATAGCTCAGGGCTGGGCCCATGGGTCTGATATTGTCTGTCTGATGAACCATTGCTGCGTTCTGGGCTCCCTGAAGCCTATGATTTGGCTGAGGCTAACAGGAGGTGACTGGACAAAGCCATTTCACCTGAGGGCAGGCCAGGTCACAGGTCACTTGTAATAGCTTCTCCATGCATCTCCAGACCTGTAAATGAGACCAGAGCCCGACTCACTCTGCTACACTGTCTTAGATGGCTGCTCTAATCAAACAAATTATGTAGCCTGTGATCACAGTCACCGAGCCAGAGATGGTTTTGCAGACGCTAGTTTGAAGCCCCCTGAACCTTCTCAACCATGCAGCGTAGCTTAAAAGAAATAGAGAATGTTTTCCACCAAAGGTAATAAAAAGATGTGCAGCCACTTAGCCTCAGAAAAAGAAAAATCCCCGGGGATGCTGTGGGACACATTTCGACACAGGCAGCACACCTTCCTTCGGCCAAGGGCATGTCTGTGAAATAACAACAGGCCTGTGGCTGCCATCGGTGCAGGTAAACAAGAGTCATGGCTCTGCTGACCCCCTGCATCGTGATAAAGCCCAGATGCCACATCAGTAAGACTAACCTCTGGGCAATGTCATATTCTGCTTGGGTTTGGAGTTCTTTTTTTTTTTTCCAGGACAAAAACTGACATGGTCAAAAAGTGCATGTTTGGGGAGAAGGTGAGTCCAACCATAAAGAAATGGGCTCACCCAGCACCAATAGAGAAAATCATACAGGTGTGGTTTGTTTATTGTAACATTCAGCCTCAGGCAGAGGATTTAGAACTGATCATCCCGCTACAAACATACAATATTAGTCTTGTATTTATTTATTGCGCAGTCCTTTAGTTTTATTTATTGACTGTTATTCCCTACTGTACTGCAGGCAATACTGTCACTGTATTTTCTTAAAACTTTCACAATAAATTTGTTAACATGAAAATATTTCAGCCATCCCATATATTTTTCCTGTGTTTTCCAGACACTTTGGCTTTTGTAGAAGTAATGTTGGTTGTTTACTTGGTTCTGGCTCTAGAAAGTACCTAGTTGGTTGGGATTTTTTTCTGTTTTCAGATGTTTTGTGTGATTGTAATAGAGAAAGAAACCAGTTTTGACTCAGAGAATGAGCTACTGCAAAGAATCTGTTGCTAATATGGTCTAATTGCTAGTGATATTTTGAGAAAACAATTAAATTGGAAGTGGGGTTACTTTGGTGTTTATTGTCTGTGACAGCCTCTTGTGGAAACGGGCTCAAAGAGCTGATGAACTGAGGCTGCTGCTGATGTGCGAATAATACTTATCATTAATTCAGAGCCAGCAAGCAAAGGGGGGGATTACGAAACTGAGGTGAACTCACCTGTTAGACATGTCAGAGTGGGCAGAGAAACATTATGTGGCCAGAGGTGGGTCCTTCCACTTGTGGATAGCATCACTGTCCTTTTATTTCACTAGGAGCAGAAGGATGCTTAGGTGCCTGCTGGGTATGAGCTAAAAAAAATAGCATAAATTTTGTTGTTGGAAGGAAAGGTACCATAGACTGGAAGAAAAGCATTTGAACCACAGTTGTAACAGCTCAAGGGAAAAGTCTGGGCAAAATTCCCATGGATTTCCCCACATCCAGGTTTTCACTGCTAGTTGTCACTGTGATTAGTTCAAGGTGTAAACAGACAGGCCCTCTGCAAGCAGCTGTGCTGAAAGAAGAGGTTGCCACCTACCACCAGACCTCCCACTTGTTCTTTAACACCCTCTGCTGTAAAACACCACCTCCTCCTACCCACCAGCAAAGCTGCTTGCCTGGGTCCAGCCAGCCCCATTTCAACCACCTCCAGCCCATGCTCCAAAAACTTCTTGCTGAGATGAGGCCATTCCTTTGCAAATCTCTGCCTGATGGGCTGCAGCCATCAAGAGGAAGCTGAGCAGGGATACAAAGGTTGACCGGAGACTACTAAAAATGCTGTGAAGACTTTGTATAAGCCAATCACATAGTTGGTCAGGAGTATTTTATTGAGTTCTGGTCAAACCATCACATACAAGCTACAGCAGAAATGGCATTCAAGGTAGAAGAGGCTACAGTGGTTAGACACAGTTGATTTTCGGTACGAAGAGGTCAGATCTTTGGAAGTTATCTAACATGCTGCACCTGAACTAG
Source organism: Megaceryle maxima (assembly GCA_024605025.1). Taxonomy (NCBI): domain Eukaryota; kingdom Metazoa; phylum Chordata; class Aves; order Coraciiformes; family Cerylidae; genus Megaceryle; species Megaceryle maxima. Next base: position 287,354 of record JANHGN010002156.1, read on the forward strand.
CCCTGGGGGCCACTCTAAGGGAGCAGATGCAGACCTGATGCCTCACTGCTGACTTGGTACCACTGGGAGAGGTCAGCACCAGCCCCAGCCCAGACCATCCTAGCCTTTAGCAAGTGTGGAGCATGTGTTGCTCCTTCTCAGTGTGAAGAAGTCTCCAAGTGTGGCAGAGGATACTGTTTAACCCCATTTGTATTTCAGTTGTTGAGTTGCAGAGTTTAACTTCACAAGCTTTTCTATTGTGGCAGAAAGTGTAGGAAACAGTCTTTTTACACATCCTATGAGAACATTGATGCTCATAGTATCTTCTGGCTCCAGAAGCTGGAGATTTAGGAAGAGCTTCAACTGCCTTCTAAGTGGGAGCAAAATCAGGTGAAGAGTTTTGACAGTGAGAAACAATGTCTCAGGAGCTTGCTCATTTTTTCCCTCTAATGCAGAAGTGCTTGCATCAAGACCTTAAACCCTCCCCGTAAAAGCTGTTTGCATGCGAGCAGATGGTATTTCATTGTCTTTTGCTAGTGATCTTGAATTATCAGCCTTTATGATGAAAATGCCAATTCAGCCTTGACTGCTCTGCTATAACTCTACCAGGACCACTATAATGCACACACCATATATACTGAATATTTATTATGGTACTGTGCATATTATTTATTGTATATGCAACATATTTTGTAGGTGAAAAATGATACCTTATCTAAGTCAATGAGCATAACCAGGAAAAATATGGCAGAGTAATCATGTGATTCATAATTGACATCTGCTCTCCAAAGACTTGGACAGAATCTGAATTTTCAGCGTAAGCTGGAAACACTATTCTCTTTGCTGGCCTGGGCATAACTGTGCCACCGCTCTCCCTGGCAGCTCCATCAGTCTTCAGTATTTTCATAATTCCCTGGATGCATAGGAAAGCTGGGCCAGCACATACTGAAAATATTTCAAGAAGTTGCAAAAAACAGCTGATGTTTTTCGGTGTCCAGAAACAAGACAAAGAAGATTTTTTTTTTTTTTTCCTGTCCAAACAGGAAGACCAGACAGTGCACATCCTTAGGGTTTTCAGAGATTCACAGTGGGGGTTTATATGTGTACCTGCATTCGGTATGTCTATATGTGTGCCATTTTTAGGGATGCATCATCTCTGATTTCACCACTCTGTTGATATCCACAATGAAGCCTGGACATGGCCAGACCAGCAAGACCTCTGCAGCCTCGCCCTCACCTCGAGCACTGACTTTTTGGTTCGATCCTATCTTAGACCCCTACTTCATAAATGTGCCTTTTTCTGACACAATGTACAGGTTCGTTGCACATATTTGGAGCAACATATGCTGAAATTGCTGAGAAAAGATCATCTGGGGGAAAGGCTTGAGGTGACTGGCTTTTATAATTTTTGCTCCTGCTGATCATGAGAAGCTCATGGTGCAGTGGGTGACCTGGCTGGACTCAGATACTTTTCATAGGTTGTCTCATCAGCCTAATTATTGACCAGGTTTCCAGCAGATTTTATGGGTTAATGAGTTACAGAGGCATCAGTGAGCAACTGCCCAGAGAAAGGAGGGCAGTAGAAAAATCCATAGAAATTACACAGTAAGTTAAGCTCTATCTGGTCTACAGAGACATTTCTGAGTTTAAGGAGCATAGAGGGTAGATGAAGGTGGAATTTGAAGAGGGGGAGATAAGTAGGGAAGTTTTCCTTTCACCAGCTTAATTTTGCTTGCTTTTGTAGGTTCTTTAGTGTCTGTGGCTGGAAGAAATACATAGCCATCTCAGCCCGTCACACCCTGGCTGCAGCATGGTGTCCTTGTGCACGTGGGAGGGAGGGCAAGGGCAATGAGGAAGGAATGATGAAGGGTTTATTAGTGTAAACAACAACAGGGATGTAGCAAGAATTTTAAAACAACCATCCAAATCACATTATCGACGGCATCTAGAGACCAGTCCACATCTTTATTGACGTTGCTCTCACTGCAGGAGCATGGCCAAGTTTGTCTTGTCAAAGCTTTTTTTTTCTTTTTTCTGGATAGATAAGGCTTGGTTTATAGCACACTTAAAAGCAATAGCTGAAGAGAGCAGAGGCTTCACCACTTTGATATGCAAAAGACAACAAATTTTATGTATATATGGAGGGAGCTAATCCTGCTCTTGATGAAACCTTTTGGAAGATTCCCAGAGAATCTGCAGACATTCTCTTGCAGAGAATTTGGCTTATGGCCAGCTTTTCCTTTTTTCCTTTTTTTTTTTTTTTTTTTTTTATCCTTTTTCTTTTTTCCTTCCCCTCTCCTAAAACGTCAGGAATAAATACTTGAATTCAAAATGGCACTGAAGTGCCTTGCAGCTCTGCAATCTGGACCCCCTTTTCCCGGCAGCCTCCAGCGCTTTTTCCAGCGGCAAGGTGCGCAGCCGGAGCAGAGCCCTTCCACGAGCTAAGGCATGCTGGGGAGGTGCCAAAGCACTGCAGAATAAAGCCATTGTCAGCTATTGGCCAAGCTGGTTTATATATTCAAAACTTACAAAAAAAATGCATAGTTTAGTTGGCTTGGTGAACTGCTGGGGAGCCTGAATGCAATGTGCCTACGAGAGAAGATGTAAGAAATGGGTAGACGTGGTGCTTCAGGACATGCTCTAGTGGCAGGCATGTAGGAGGTTATTTTGGATATTTTGTGTTTTGTGTTTTTGAAGTCATGTTTGATCAGCATATTTAGGTGTTTGGGATTTTTTTAGGTGGTTTTTTGTTATGGGTATGGTTGGACTCAGTGATCTAAGAGGTCCTTTCCAACCATGAATATTCTGTGATTCTGTGATAAAAAGTCAATTTAGTGGTTTGGGTGAGGTTTTTTTTAATGTTTGAGGTCTTTTGAGTACACCAGCTCAATGACACTAAAGCCAGCAATGGGTGCTTTATACCAGCTAACAAAATCCGGTTTGGTTATGCTCTCCTTGCCCCAGGAGGAGCTGGCAGCCAGGCAGAGAGGAGGATCGCTTTACTGAGAGCAGGAGAGAAACCAGGCTTGTGAGTAGTGGCTGCAAGAAAAGCCTCTTAAAAGAAGTGTTGAATTTTAATGAACGCAGCTCATCATGTGTAAGGGGGAGAATGCTGTTCTGCCTAAGTGGACTTGCTTACATGTCTAGCCTGGGAGCTGTTGTGAAGCCTTGTAGCTCACGTCACGGGACTCAGTATGAGTTGGAACAGTGTTGTGCTAGTCCACTGTCTTTAGACACCCAGCCTGTGCCTGTACATAGAGATAGGTAGGTAGATATAGTATACACCTGTGTGTATACATATCTACACATATATTTGTAGACACAATGCATATTATTATACATTATGTTATGTATATCATGCTATACATATTATTATACGTGCTTTACCTATGTATGCATATATAGATAGGCATATATGCTTAGGCTTCTCTACATTTTTATGAGACAAAACATAAAAAAGAAAGAAAAAGATAGTGTAGATACTTAATAAAATATAATAAATGTACATACCTAAGTACATCGTGATGTTTTGCAGATATGCAAATGTATATATGAAATAGTTTTATAGCTATTGTGCCTTTTCACATACTATAGGATAAGATAGATCATATAATGTTCATAATGGAAAATTGCTACAAAGCAAAACAGAGCAACCAAGTTATCTTCCTCATATACAGGTGGATTTAAAGAGACTGCCTCAGTGTCATCATGGCCGGCTTCCCCAAGAGGATTTCTGCAAGTGGTGCTTGGAAATGTCCTTGGAGTGGTGGTCTTTGGGTTTGAAAAGTGGCCAGGATGCCTCAGTGGGGTGGAAAGGGCTTCTGGGTACAGCCCTGGGGCTGTCAGCACCTGACACCCACGGCATCGCTCACCCTACAGCTCTCTGACAGTGACCAGGATTTCAAACATTTGGACATCAGCTTTAGGTATGTCTGGAAGTTTAAAAAATGAATCATCATTTGCAAATAGTCCTATCTTGTAAATGCTTTTAATATGCGTATTATCACATCATTTAAGCATCTAGAGTGATATTAGGGAACATCAGCCTCCTGCCAAAAGAATCTGAATTGCATTTTCTGTCTGCAGCATTGAGTTGCTTCCTGGGGCTACTAAGCCTTGATGACTGTCTTCCAGGTAAAGCAGGAAGAGATTGCCTCCTCCTGCCAAAAGGGGTAGAGCAATATTTGTCCTGATTTCTGCTGGCAATCATTGGCATGCTGCTTGAAGTGGCTGGTACCCTGCTCCTGTGAATTTCATTCAAGAAAAGAAACATGATAATCGGGGGGTGGGGTGTGGAATTATAAGAAAATTAGTAGTGCTTCTGAAAATCAAATGGGCATCTCTGCTTTCACTGTGTCACCTGCTTAATGCTGAAAGCTAGCCTGGTTTTCACAGGCTTAGCATTAAAAAACAACAGACAATGTTGCTGAAATAAAGTCACAGCAACAACCTCGGCAGAGCCCTCCAATGCAGCAGGTTTTGCCAAAGCCCAGCTCAGGCAGATGCTCAGTGCTCTCCCTGCTCCAAAAAATGAGAAGCCAAAGTTGCTTATAATGGCTAAAAAAAATGGAGAGGGGAAGCTTGTTAAGAGGGACCAAATTATCCTCGGCTTCTCAGGAAACAGCGTGATGCTCCTTCCCTCTGGTACTTGGTTCCTCTGGCACATGCCCATGGGTGTAGCAAGCTGTGGGGTCTCAGCTGTGATGTGTCCTTCACCAGAGAAGCTTTCCTGAGCCTGTGAGGCACAGGAAACTTTCTTTTTCCCCTCAGTTCCTGAGGTTTGAGGTCTTAATTTGTCAGGCCCTTGCTTTGGGGAAGAAGGAAAGAACAGCCCTGTGAGAGCGATGTGGGATGCCTGCCCCTGTGGACAGGACCAGGGAGGGAGTAGCGGGTCATTTCCCAATGCTTTTCAGATGCCCTCAATGAATGAGAGAGGAAAAAAAAGTACTTGAGATGTCAGAAATGCCAAGACTGAAGGAAAGAAGGAACGAAAGAAAAATCACACACACATCTGCAGTTGATTTAACTGTATAAATAAATGGTAGGTTCCTTTGGCACTCCCAACACAAATAATTAAATGGTGCATTTGGGTTCTAGGACACCAACGACCAAAAAATATATATAGATATGAGAGAGAGAGAATGCATTTATGTGTATATATATATATATATACATGACATCTATGTATTTGTCCCAAATCCTATGTTTATCTTTTTTCCCACCTATGCAATTACAAATTCATTAATAACAATACAACTGAAATGAAAGCAGGGCAGGGAGGCTGGATGGGGCCATGCGTCAGAGCACGCGTGCAGGGAGCTGAGGGCTGCTGTGCTTGGAGAGAGGCCGAGGTGTCTGGTTTTATTTAGGTCCATGTCTTGGCAGTTTTAAGACAACACAATGCAATTACCCTGACCACAAAGTGTTCTGCGAGAGCCCTACGATCCCTGATGCCACCAGGAAGGGGGATGCTTGGAGCAGACCAGCCTCAGCTGAAGCCTTCCCAGTAGGGCTGTCTGCAGTCATCTCCCTTCGGCAGTCCCTAGATGCTAAGGTGAGCTTAAGTCCCTATATATCTGTGAGACCTGGGGATTCATCTACCATAACTACCTGTTTTTTTCTGCTGAAGGCATACAGCTAAGGATGGGCAAGATGAGTACTGGCATCCGGAGCCTGAAAAAAAATTGTTCTTTCCTCTTCGTAAAAAATCCTTGCTGCTGCTGCTGGGAACCTGCTGCCCATATTCGCTTGGCACTTTTTCTAAGGAGCAATGAAGCCATCAAGCCTTATATGGATTCCATTATTATTATGTTTTATTGTGTTGTCATTTTATGAGGGACTCTAGGCCCCTGGGGATCAGGAAGGCACTACCATCTAAACTGGGGTGGGGAGCAGAGGAGGCACGTCAAGGCTGCCTGGTATCAGGAATGATTTCATCCTGAGCCCTATTGTAGTAGGGAAACAATTCCTGTTTACCAACAGGCCCACTATTGTGCTGCTGGTGCCAGAGGAAATTTGCAGCTGAGCAGCATTGCACAATTGCCGGTGTGGTCCTTGCCAGACCCTTTGGGCCATGAAGCTGGAACAGCAGTCAGGGCTTGGTACAGCACATGGGTACCAGTATACATCAGCAAGGCAACCTGAACCCAACTGTGCAGCCCCAGGTTGCTACTGTTTTGCTGTGAGCATCAGGGGACTAATCCCTGCCGAAACACACCCTTCCCTACTTGGTTCCCCACCCTCTTGCATCAATTTGGGATCCCTGGGCCAACTGGCCATGCAAACAGCAGTACAGGCACTGTGTGGGGCACAAGTAAGAGGACAGCAAGAAGACTTATACCAGCTTTTATTATTTTTTTATGCTGGACTCCATGTAGGCAGTGTTACTATCAAACTTGTAGAGGGATTTGTGGGTTAAGATATAAAGTGGTGTTAAAGCATTTCTATCTCTTTGTCCCTTTCCCAGGCAACTTTGTCTAGAATTTATATAATCTCAATGCAAACCCCATTGCCCTGGCTTTCCTCTTGTTCCCTCTTCTCAGTTTACCCCATTCACTTTTAAAATGGGCATTCAATTTTAACCTAAATTAGGGACTAGGACTAAGGGGTGGAGCAGCTTTGTAGGAATGTAAAGCGAGAAAATGCGAATCACAAAGGTGGCACTCGGACCGAGGTAGCTCAGAAGTACCTAATCTGGGGTCTGCACACACAGACTTCACTGGTAATGTGAAATGAACCCTCCAAGCCATGTCATCTGTGGGGCTGTGGCAGCTCCTGAGCACTCTGAGGTTGGGTTTTAGGAGAGACGTAGGTATAACCTTTAATAATACAGATGTATCCATGCTCATGTGGCTAGAGCTCATGCAGCTACACAAGGCTGTGATCTAGGATTTACCTGCATCTCAGGAGGTTTTCATTAACCAGCCTGAGCTCCTACTTCTATCTACCCATGCTTGAAGCTAGTACAGGTATGTCCCTGACTGTACAGCAGCAACATCCTCCAGCACATGGATAGAAACATAGAAACATAGAGATGTCTGGGTTGGAAGGGATCTCTAGAGGTCATCTAGTCCAACCCCCCTGCTGAGAGCAGGGACATCCCCAACTAGAGCAGGTTGCTCAGAGCTCTGTCAAGCCCCACCTTGAATGTCTCCAGGGATGGGGCCTCAACCACCTCCCTAGGCAACCTGTAACAGTGCTCTACCACTCCTGTGGTAACACAGTATCTTTAAATAGATAACAGATTATAGTCTTTGCAATATTTTGGCAGAGTTGAAATTTTGAAAGTTGAAGACGTGTTTATTTGGGGGGGGGGGGGGCGGGAAATTCACACATTTTTTTTTCAGTACTCCTTTCCAGTATCTTCAGTGAAAAGAGACAATGTGTAGTCCTTTTAATGAAAAGTGTTCTTTGCTTTCTTTGGCTGGCTTTTATAGTGCCATCTACAGAAATATGATTAATAGTCTTCCTGTAGAGGAAATTAAGAATTAGAATTGTACACAATGGGGTGTTTTGGTCTTTTTAAAGAGACAGTTCACTTCAGTAATGAGAATATTGATTCCTGTTCCCTTACATCTATTGCTAGCATACCAGCTGTGTAATACTGAAACTAAATCTGTGCAGACACATGTTTCTCAACTTGGTCCTTTCCTTGAGTTAAAAACTATAGCAGAATGTGAGGTACACCTTAAGGTTTTTTCACTTTGAAATCTGTGGTCTATAGGGAAAGTCTGTTTTAGAGCGTATCTTTTCCACCACCCAGATGAAATGGTCATTCCAGAGGTATCTGCAGCCCAATGACAAACCCAAGGGAACCAAATAAAATTTGAGACTGCAAGATAAAATAAAATCAATGAGAACCTGTCTAGGGGATTCACTGGCAATAAGCACCTCAGTTGGGCATCTATCCAATGTGCATAAGCTAGGAACCTAGTTTCCTTCATAAAGTAAATGGAGTGTAAGAAGAATTCTCAGGAAGCCCCTAAGGTTGATGCTTGAGGGGGAGTAATTTCCAAGCTTTCCTGACTGATTTTTTTATTTCCTGAAGTCCTAGGTACTACAGAAATGGCACAAAAGCCAGTACAATTTCCAAGCTGTCCTAGCATAAATAATTGCTCAGAAGCTGTTCTTTGCAACGTAGATACCAGGAGGAGTAAGAGTTACTGCTTAAAACCAGTGCCATGGAAGGGAAATATATTGAAAGTGATAAGCAGTATAGAATATGAGGATTTCTTTGGGTAGATATTATCAAGAGCTACCCATTTACTGCAGAACACTGTGTGAGCAGGGTGAAAAAAAAAAAAAAAGCTATGGAAAAATTATGTTAGCCTTCTTGTATACACTAGTGGAATATTTTAAGTCTTTTGAGAAGAAAATTTGTTCCAGTCTTCCCTTCTAAATTTTGAATTGATTAAGCCAGGTACTAAGTAACTCATATTTAAAGTACCTTTAGATGTGATAAATTCCAGATATGATAAATTCCAGAGTGAGTCAGTTATTTGCAAAATGACATTAAATGAGATACTTAAGAACTTTACATTGCATTTACCTAAATCCAATTTAATTGCTGCTATCTTGAGTCTAGCATTCATTTTTAAATCAGTCTAGTATAATCTAAATAATTAAGTATTTAAGAGGTTTTGAACATCTTTGCATGCATTTTGCTTTATAAAGCATGGACAGATAACAAGGAAGCTTATAACAACTCTTCACAGCTGTAGATGGGGAAAAAAGAAACTGTCCATTGTGTATGTGCACATATATTTAATTTTAAAACTCTCAGAATTAATATTTTATTTTAAATGCATTCAGTAATTCAAGTGTGAAATTGTGTGAAAGAATTTCATTCGAACACACTTAAGTACATAAAAATCAGAAATGTCATCTTGTTTTAGCAGTTAAATTCAACAAAAAGTACTCTGTATTTACAATGAAGTAATGTTACAGCTTGAGTGCTGAGGCTACCAGACAAGACTAGACAAAGCGAATTTTAAAGATACCGTTCTAATTAAACTGGTCTCTTGATGTGGATCACTGATCATGTTTTGGCCTTGCTCTTGACATTTTAACACCATGAGATATTTGTAATGGCTGCAGCTAAGAGCTCTAAGCCCAGCTCTGCTCATAATCAGCTAACACCTGTTGCGGTGAAAAGCTATTTTAGTTTTACAGTCCCAGGATTAGTTTTGTAGACCAAAATAAACCCTTGTCATACAGTTGAGTGAATGGCATTAGACTTTGGAAAAAATATGCTGAATGTGTGGTCTAAACCTATTGAAATATATATGGAATATTAAAGCAGTACTGAAAAATGGCACTGTGCACGTGCTGATGTCTCAGCCAGCACCGGAAAGTAAATCATTTACTCTTGTCACTTTAATACTTTCAGGATTTCTCCCTGTCTCTCTGGTTTACCTAACTGACAGCCAGACACAATTCTTTTAAAAAGAAGGTAGCATTTCAATCATGATAAAAAAAAAAAAAAGAAATCACAAGTGATCATTTAATTGACTCTGTAACAGGCTATCTTGATGTAACAACTAATTAAAATCAATGGAAGACCTAATAAAGGAAAATATGCAACTTCTGCGAATTGATGTCATGCCATCTTAAGTGTTGCATATTTTTTTACTTTCTTCTTACAGTGCAAGGGTCTTGGCTTAATACTCTAACAGTGCCATGTAGAATTTATATTAGATACTGTTAGGCAAGAAAATATTTGAGACCTAACCAAGTAATAACACATTTTCCCCATGCAGTGCTGAAAAAGAAACACTAACACATGACTTGGAATAATGCCCGAAATATAATTCATTTATAATACAAGTTATGGTGTTTGTGAAGAAAATGTAAATTATTCTTGTCTTGATAGTTTTGACCTAAGACTATTTGATCAATTACTAGTCTGTAGCTCTGGAGAATTTGCATAGTGCTGTTTGTTTGGGGGGGTATGTGTACATAAATGTAAGAAAACAAAGGAAAAGGACTTTCCTGGGTGCTTCAATTTCTCATTTCATCTAAATAG
>JANHGN010002156.1:301433-328173 GCA_024605025.1 Megaceryle maxima
GAAAAGAAAAGAAAAGAAAGGAAAAGAAAAGAAAAGAAAAGAAAAGAAAAGAAAAGAAAAGAAAAGAAAAGAAAAGAGAAAAGAGAAAAAAGAAAAGAAAGAAAATGCAAGCCAAGGGAGTTGCAGCCTCAGTGGAAAATCCTGTTTTGGGAACTTTTCAAGGATGTAAAACAGCATCTTGAATTGTTAGCTTTTATGGGTAGGAAGTAAAAAAGAAGTGAAGTAACAGTGGAAATGGCATTATTACCACAGTTGGAAGGTCGCAATAAAACCAATACAACTCAGCATTACAAACTCATTTTTAAAAGTGATTATGGTTGTTTTGTTGCTTTGGTTTGGTTTTTTTTACAGTAGTTAAGGTTTGTTATTTTGGTCACAGACAGCAAGATGGAAACTCCATTATTGAGAAAAATCAATATTTGAACATGAAAGAATATGGATCATGTATGTAGAGGCTTGCATCTGCTGTTCGGTGTAAGTACTCAATCCCATTTATTTCTACGTGTCTGAAGACAGCTTATAACAATCAAGGATATAAAAATTGCATTGTATTACATATTTAGATATATCATGTTATTAATTCTGCTGGTTTTGCTCTTAAAGTTTCATTTTCCTCCCTTTTGCCTTTAAAATATAGAAAATACTGGAAGCAGAAGGAAATGATACAGAGTTTGGAGTGTGTGAGGATTCAGATGTTCAATTCAACTGTCTTAGTTCATCTTCTCTTTCAACTTTGAACACCCCTTCCCCAGGACTCGTTTCTCCCTTGTCTTTACACTGATGACAAAACATCCTTAAACCATTTATGTATTTCTTTTGGGGTTCCATTGCCCACCTCAACCCCTCCATCTGAAAAACGCTGAATACCCAGACCAATTTTTTGCAATTTGGAAGTTGTTTCAAGGCAACCCAACACTGAAGGTGAGCCCTCACTACCCGGTTGCATGTGTGATGGAAGTACACGCCAACTGTGGTCCCGATTCAGACCTCCTGGAAATGCTGGGTTTCTCCCGTATGACTCGGAGCAGGCTGTACACGGGTGAGCCCTGGTGGAACAGCACTTTGGATGTCACCACCTTCAAGACTGATTTTTTTTGAGGTTTCCAGCAATTCTCTAAAAAAAAATAGTGATGAGAGGGGACTTAGGCTCAGTGTCCATTTATCAAAGCAGTATTAATTTTGCAATATTTCTAATAAGTAAACACCCACAGTCCCCTTAAAAGCAGGACTTCACCATCTCATCATCCAGCTACCCCAAAACTGGCGAGAACCCTCTGATTTCATCCCATTTAGTCCCTCACTTTGCTTTTCCCCAAGCAGCGGGGATAGCTGAAGAAGCCTGTCATCGTTTTATTGCTGTTTCTAATAAACACATATGGTGATACATAGAACAAGAACAACAGTGAGTTGCTATTGTTCAGTGCACGGCCATATGTGGGCTGTCCAGCAGCTCGGCAGCTGCATCATGAGCACTCAGGAATGTCTATAGCCCAGAGAGAAAGGAATGATTTTTAAAGCTCTGAGCCTCACAAATAGTGCGTCTGCTTTACATACCACTGTTGCTAAAACAACTTCTGACCGTGGTGTGCCAAAAGCATAGATGTGGCCTTAGTCACTGCAGAAGTTTATAAGGTGATTAAATTGTTAGCAATTGCAAGGCAGGGGCTGAGAAATTAGCTGTGACCATGCTGAAGGGAGCTTTGCTAAACAAAAATACCCTAAATAAATATACATATATAAATGTTTTGTATGTATATACATCAATATGCATCTGTATATGTGTATTTATATAGTTAGTATTTGGGGTTGGGTTTTTTTTAACGTCAGGAACTCAGACACTTGCACGTCTAGAACTTCACATAATAAAAACATTGACCCCTGTACTAATCCAAATTTATTTTATGCCGTTGTGCAAGGTTGAAAGGCATGTGATTTACCAATAGTTTTTTCTCCCTTAGCTACATTTCCCTCTGGCCTCATATGGCTCTGCTTGGGCTGGCTGGTGCATACTTGAGTGATGCAGAGACAGCCCAAACGTGATGGTTGGGATGCCTTTCGTACATCTGTGTTTCTAACACTCTTCTTTTCCTGATGCTGTATTTACACAGCAACCTGACTGAAAATGAACAGCCCATCTGTACACTTCATTTTTTACATCAGTGTATTTGAGGGAGAAAAGGAGACTGTCAATGAGGGGAAAGAGAAATTAAACTTTAAAGCAGGAAACATTTTTTCAAATTTGGACAAACACAGGCAGACAACCATATCTTTATTTAAGCACTCGAATAATTTAACTAACTGACTTTAATCTTCTTTTTTTTGGGGGGGGGAGATGCTGAGTACCTACTGTAAATATGAGGAGTGAGAGAGAAAAAATTGTAAGGGATCCAAAAATCAACTACTTGCATATGTATCTGAGCATGGATTTTAGAAGCCTGATTTAAATATCAAAGTGAGAATGGTTTTGGTCAGAGTTTCTCTAATGCATGGTGTGAAGTCCTGAGTCTTGTACTCTTTCTCCATATGTACCCCTTGCACACACCATCTTCACAGCACACAAATTACCTGTATAATGAGACCTGATTTGAGTAACCTATAAAGCTCTCAGAAGAACCACATCCAGGCATTCACAGAAACTGTAGACCAGCTCAGACTGCCAAAATCCACAACTGTTTTTGCTTGGTATATGAAACCACAAACATTTGCACACTTAGATATCCCAACAAAAAGTAAATATTCTGCATGACGTACTTTTCAATAGCACATACAGTAGCAAAAAAAAAAAAAGAGAGGGGAAAAAAACCCAAACCTTCTATTTACTTCATCTTAGGCATTCTTTCCAATGGGTAAAGCTGAAATGCCCACACCAGCTTTCCTTGAAATACCAAAGGGCTGTATTTTCTCCTCTGACAATACATGGCACTTGGTTTTCCTGGGAGCAGTGGCAGGACTTCAAAAAAACCCCATGCCAAGGTCTGCTTTTCAGAGGTCCCCAGCATCCCCTGGTTCCTGTTGACTCGTAGGCAACGTGCAGCTTGAGGTTTTGCTCATTCCTCAGCTGAATCTTTCAAAACTCGTGATTTCTTTGCATGAGTCAGTGTTTTATATAACCCCAGCCTGCATTCCTCCAAACCCCTCCTGAGCTTGGAGTGTTCCGACAGCCAACCTCAAATTCTTCATCCTCACAGCTGACAACTTTGGTTCTCTGGGGACAGCATGACAGGCTCTTCACACTGCTCCTGGGGGTTTTGGGGGACCCAGTGTGGCTCCCTCAGGCACTGGGGGGACCAAGGCTGGAAGAAAGCTGGGCTGGAGAAGGGAGCTCCACTCCCAATGGGCAAGATGTTGGACTTCCCTGCAACAGAAATGCCCCTTGCCAGTTTTGTTCAGCTGGTTTTTTTTCTCTTCCCTGCAGCAGCATCTGTTTTATCCATGACTCTGCCAGAAAAAAAAACAAACCAAAACAAAACAAACAAAAAAACCACCCCAAAACAACAAAAAAACAAACATTTTTCATGGAAAAGTGGTAGGAAGGGAGGACACTAATTTGGTGGATCCCACTTGGTCTTCTGCAGGCACCTTGGATTGCAGCTTCAGTTCACACCCCTGGCACCCTGCTTCACCCTGAAGGCAGCATCCTGAAGTTTGGCACCTAAACAAGCTTGGGAGATGAATTATTACACCATCATTATTTTTTCACCCTTATCTGTGAATGCACAGAAATATACAAAAGTAGATAAAAACAGTGGGAGAAGGCAAGAAACTAAACTCCATTTTTAATTCCATTTCAGCTGATTTTCCCTTGAGAGTTGGAAAATCTTGACCTGTGATGCTTCCTCGGACAGCTTCCCATGCCCATTTTTGGGGGAACTCCTTGGTGGTGGGATAAACCCTCCCCAGCCTCTTGGCATGAACACAGCTCTCCCATTCTCCCCAGGGCAGCCAGGAACATTCCTTCCACTTGTAGTAAGAGGGATGCCTGTTTTGGTCAGTCATCCTGTCCCCACCACAGCCATACAGGAGTCAGCATGGAGCATTTAGGTTTGTGATGCACAGTTTCTTTCTCCTCTCTAAGAAAAGAAGTGCTCTTTCTAAGTTAGCTGATGCCTACCTTTCTCTCTCCCTACAGGCAGAATCTAAAAAGGCTATTTTTCCCCAGAAAAAAATAAAGCCACAATTTACCAGAGCAGGTGTTTGTGGACTTGGAGACATTGCTTTATTGGAACTGTTTGATGATGTAGGAGAGTAAAGCGTGAGGAAAACATTGGGGTGCTTGATGCAGTATGGTGGGAAGTGGGTGGAGGGCATGGAGAAGCCATGAGGAGAACTGAGACACCCCCAGGATTTTGTGTACAGCCATTGGTAGTGTTTGCTGTTTGAAACATTGCCAATGCATCTAAGTCAATGAAGCAAATAGTTCAGAAGTACAATTTTTGGTATTTTTCAGGTATTGTTGGACTTTTTTTTTTTTTTTTGTGCAAATGGCTGATAGCTTGTCACGTGAGAGCAGTACCTCAAATTTAGGTCTGAGAAAAAAAGATAGAAAAAAAATTAATTAAAAAAAGGAACCATTTTCTAAGTTAAATGTTATTCTTTTGTCTTACCTTCTTTAATCCTGAGGATGTGTGTACAACCATATGCACTGAAAGGCAAAAATACCTCCTCATGATAAAGTAGTGCCCCACAAGAAATGTTTTACAATATTTAGAGAAACCATGCAGGAACATGAAGATCAAGCAAGGAGGAACATGTGCTCCACTAACCTACTTAGATGCAGCTTGGTAACAGCAAAATAACTCACCATCTGATGCTCTGTATGCTGTGAGTGTGTGCTGGCATTGTGCAGATGTCTGGTATGGAAACCCTCTCCTAGCAAAATGATGGGATATTTCCTGTCCTCATTAGTGCATAAATTCTAAATATGTGTCTGTAGGGTCATGGCCAAGTTTTGTAATTGTAGTGGTTGTAGAATGTGAGGAACATGCACCAGAACTTTGGGATTTGTCTCTTCTTCTTTGTCCACCCAACAAACCATCTCCTTTCAAACACTAAGGGTTGACACCTTCATTCATTCAGGAAGGGGCTCTGTTGAAACATTTCCCCCCCTGCTCAACTATATCAGTTGGCCTTATAAAAGATCACTGCAGAACTCAAATGTAATCCCCTTGGATGTGGTTATATATATTTCACTGTAACTGAAAGAGAACAAAACAAATAAGAACACAAGAGATTTCTTTCTCCATGTTGGTACTTTCTTCAAACTTTCCGCTAAGGATTCCAACTGCATTTGTCATCATAAGGTAAGGACTCTGAATGAATTTATTGATAGTAGCTGGGGGGGAAAAAAAAAATGAAAGAATGAGTGAAATCCCTTGAGATAAAAGGTATGTCATGAACTTCCCCAGGTTATTTGCAAATGTTTCTGCCAGTATCAATAAATCCCTCATATTTCAGGATAAGCTACATTAATTACAGGATGGCATTATGTATTTAAAGGTTGCTGAAAGTTCTACCTGTGCTTGGTCATGTTCGAACTGCACGTTCACGTGAAATATTTGTTATTGGACTATGTAGGCACGCACGCGAGTGGCAATAGCATCCATGAAGTTTTAATAGGCTTTTATTAGTTCGTACTCTCCTTGTAATCTTGTTTTACAGTATGTGCATTCAATGTTTGTGTCTATGCTCTTCATGCACACATAGAAGGATGCCAAAACATCCTTCTGCTTCCTTGTTTTCAACCACTAAGTCAGGCAACTTGAATGCTTTCCAAATCTTGTTAAAACCCAAAAATAGTGCTATCACTTCTTCTTGTCTGAGTGCACAGCAAGGAAGAGGGCAGTGCAAAGGTAGAGGAGACTGAATGCCTGGCAGGTGGGGGGGGATCTTCATGGGTGAGCCCAGGAGAAGACTCAGTGCCATGTTGCCTAGACCTGATCTGGGACTTCACCCTGTCTCTCTCCAAAAAGCAGGTTTTGGTTCACTTGCTGGATGGAAAAGCACTGCAAAGATGCTCTTTGTACATTATCTCCGGTTTAAAAAATTAACAAAGCAAAAATTCGCTGCCCAAAAATCACAGGGTATTTGTCTGAGCTGACAGTTATATTTATATATTAAACTATCTGGGCTGGGCTTTTTTCCCTCAGGAAAACCTAAAGTAATATTCAAATAGGAGTTTTTTCTGAGTAAAATAGATTTAAAAAATCAACTTTTTTTTTTTTTATTCACTGTTTTTCCCTGAAACTAAACTAACTAGAGAGGCTCAACCTAGATTCAATAAATGCTTTGAATGTACATTTCTGGTGAGTTAAAAATTGCTCCTGAGCCTGTTCAAAGTGTTTCAGTCAGGTGCAGTCTTACTGGGTGACACTGGTTCATGCAATGCTGGTGGTCCTGGTATCTCCAGAGAAGATACCCGCTGCTTTTACCTGTTTCTTTCTAATTAGACAAGATGTTTCTGATGCGTGTCTCTTACACAAGGAAGTGTCAATTTTGGCTGGAGCCTTTAAGCTGTGTTGTAATAAAAAAAGGAGCAATATTCACAAGTATTAATTAACAGGATGCTCACAACTGGAGCGAGCAAGGGAGGGTGTTTTCCCTTCAATTGCTCTTGCAGATGTGGATTCTCTGATGTCTACAGACAGTTGAGTTCATCCCATTGTCATCGTGGAAGGAAGCCATGGTTGCCTTGGTTCCCTGTCTCTGTGAGGTGTGAACATCTGTCCAGTTTGACTGCAGTCACCCAATAGGTCTAAAAGAGTGTGCTGACGCAGGAGCGAGCCCACACAGAGCATTATGAGAAGCCAGCCCCTACACCCTTAAGAAATCCAGATAAAAGTAGCGTTGCCTCAGGAAGCTTATGCTATGCATGAGTAAGGTGACTGCAAGGCTCCCACTACCTCCTGAGAGGGATCGGGATTTTGAGTTCAGTGGAACTTGCCAAGGAGTTTTGATGCAGCCATTGCTGGCTGCCTGCGCCACAGCCCACATTTGTTCATGGTCAGCAGCAAAGCTGGTTAAATAACATTTATCACATTGTTTACTTGGCATATCCCCCACAGTCAGAATAACTTATTTTACAGGGGAGGTTTGGTTTTGTTTTTTTCCCCAGATGACAAGCTAGATGCAGGGCTTACTAATATAATTACCAAAAGCGGTCCTTTGACAGGTCTCAGGAGAAAGTTTGAAGTGCCAAGTTTCTCAGTGGAGCAGCATCTGTGTCCCCAGCCAGACATGTACTGAGGAGCATGTGGCTACATGCTGAGATTCTGCTCATAGTATCTCCTTGCAGACATGGCCTTCATGAAACATTATGGCCAGTAAGAACTATCCAAACCAAGCTGGGTGGCAGGAGTGCATCTCCTGGATGGGTTAAATAGTATGTCAGACCACAGAGCCTTCCACGCTGTTACCAGACTGGAGTAAAAATGCCCCTTCACATGGAAGAAAAGCAGATGAGGAGCTCTTAACTCCTAGAGGCAGAGGTGGTGTGAAATAGCAGTGTATTTTTCACTTTGTAGAGAGTACGTCTGGCTTGGTGTCATGGTTTGGGTCTTCTTGCTCCTCCAAAAGCAAAAGATGCGGGTGAGCCTCTCCCATTATCAGCCTGTGCTCAGTGCAGGAAGGATGTAGGACAGGTCATGCAAGTTCGCATTAAATTGTGGTTTTCAAATGAGTGATGTCTCTTTTTTTTTTTTTTTTTCAGGAGCGCAACAACCTTGTTTACCTCAAGGCTGACACACTCTTAGAAAGTGAAATATATATGGTAATAATGATGATGGGGGAGAAGAATCTCTTTCATAAGAAAAACACAGTGCATAAACACACAACACAGCTCTGGCCACATCTTCATTTCATCCATACGACGTTTGTGCAAGTTTTTCTTCTGCCCCACAAAGAAACGTAATCCAGAGTTTATATCGGATGGTTTACGAGAGTTTATTGGAATATCCAACAGGGTTCATGTAGTGTGTCATAAGGTAAAGCCTGTTCATTGGTGATTTACAAGCAGTATGTGCCGGTGTTACTGTAATTTATAGACCACAGATGGTCAGGGGGTGCCCCTGCTGACTTGTAGCTGAATAAGAAGCTGAGCCCTGTGTGTCATCTGCTGCGGGTACCTCCGGCTCACTTCCCCAAATCAGCTCTGATTGAGATCTGCTTTCAAACCTGGAGAGCCTTGAAACCTCTGCCTTGCAAACTGGGGCTGTTTCAAGAGGGGAGAGGCTACAAATGATTAAGGCTGAGGAAAAAAAAAATCCCCTGAGCCTATCAGAACAGCACCAAAGGAAAATTGCTTTTTACAATAATAACTTACCTTCTCAAGGCTGGTACTTACTTCTTGATGGGTTTTTGTCACTTGTTAAATGGAGAAGGAAGGATGTTAATCCTCACTTTCATACACTGGTCTAAGACAAACATCTCTACAGAAATTTATGTATATTCATAAATCTCCCTTGTAATGATCTCTAAGATAGATCCTATCTTTGTTCTCATCATTTTACTCTTTTTAGGTAAAGAGTAAAATTTTTTACTCTTTATATTTTATTTTATTATAGTAACTTTCCTTCATCAAGTTTACCTAAGTCTTTTCTTCTTTAAGCCTTATAAAGTAATTGTCTCTTTATTCTGCAACCATTTTCTGATCCCCTGGGAATTTGCTCCTGGTGGATGCACCAGGCAGAGGGAGGACAGTGCTGGCAGTACATCCCACCCAAATCTTTGGGAGATTTATTTTTTTGGCCAGGAGATAGGGCCCCTTTTCACTTTTCATTCCTCTGCTTGACAAGGATCATCACATTGCCTCATATTTCTCCTAGACTTGTTTTTGTCGACAGAAATACCACAGTGGTCTTTGGCAGGATCCAGCAGCCTTTGTAGGGACGTGCTGGATCTGGGGACGCCCAGTGCTTGGCTCGCCCGTTGCAGTAAGGTCATGCATTTTAACAAGGTCCTGCTGATCCCCTTTTTAAAGGGCATTGATTATGTTTTGTTAAAATGGGCTTTGAACTCAGCTGACCCTTTGCCGGTAGGACGTTTCAGTGCTTTTTTTCTGCCTGGACCACATTTGACACCTGTTGGCAAACACAGTTGCAAATGCCACTGCAAGAAACACGTGTCCAAGCTGCAACATAGGTGGTTTGATTTTTTTGCCAAAGTGTAAGAAAATGTGGAGGCTTTTTAACTAAATGAAAAAATAAAAACAAAACAAAAAAAAAAAAAAAAAAGAAAAAAAAAAAAGAAACCAACCAAAACCACAAAAATGGAGGGGGGGGAGGAGAAGAAAACCCCAACACTACACAACTTTGTTTTTCCTTATCAAGAGGGGAAGAAAAAAAGAAAAAAACACCCTGTAGACAAAAGAAGCAGAAGGAGAGCTGTAATGGAAATAAAATTGACAGCCTCTCAAAACTCAGGTGGCATTTTCCTTTTCCAGTTAATTACAGTTTTAATTACATGGCTTCTTGTGACTCCTTGATACCTAATAAACTAGACTCTGTGGGGCGGCAAAGTTGAGTTTTGCTTGAACTGCAGGTGTAAGGCTCAGCATGAAACATAAATCAACTTCTTAAACATGTTCCCATGGTGTGTTCAGGCTTTTTCTTCCTATTTGCTTGTAAAAATCACATCTTTTCACCATTGTTGGGTTCAAAAAAGATTGAAGCTATAATGCAGTTGAGTTTTACCTTTGTGTCTTTGCATATAAAAATCCCCTTTTAATATGGAGAAAAAAAGGCTTTTTTTTTTAACCTGAGATCTGATAAATTTTAAAGGAGTGATGTATTACCCATATAGACCCTCTCTTGTTCATATTTTTTTTAGTGGGGGTGCATAAGATAGAAGAGGAAAGTACATTGGCAGCATGAAAACAAAGGGAGATTGTCATCTGGAAAATAGACATTCAGCCCATAGGAGCTGCCTCTTCTGAAGGTTTTGAGAGAGGCCTGTTTATTCATTGTGTGTTATGCCATGGAAATCAGTGCTCCAGTCAGGTTGAAGCACTGCTGAGGTACTGGTTTTATATAAGTGCAAAAAAAGGTGTCTTCATTATGAGTCATGAGGGAGAGCTCTGGGACAGCTGCCTGGTTAGTGGCTTTTCATGCTCAGTAAGGGGAAGGTGGGAGAAATAGCAATGTCCTGCTTGCCTTTCAACATGAATCATGGTTTCTGGGTTTTTCCTATTCCTGATTATCTGGAGTAGTGCCATTGTGCTATTTCTTTGCTGGAGCAAGTGTGCTGAAGCCAGCTGAGGGTCTTTCTCACTCCTCCAAGAGCTTTGTGACCATCCTCCATACTGCCCATCCATCACCCCATGGCACATCCCAGCCATGTGGCCTGTCCTGTGACAATTGCTGACATCTCACTGACACCCACATTGCTCAGGGCCACCTGAGGCACAGTCAAAGGTGTCTTCCCAAATAAAACTGTCATATGGGTTAGACAGAACAGGCATATTTCAACCTTAACTTCAATAGAAATCTTGCCTGAAAGACAATCTACCTGTAGACTAGACTTAGAATCATAGAATGGTTTGGGTTGAAAGGGACCTTTAAATGTCATGTAGTCCAACCCTCCTGCAGTGAGCAGGGACATCTGCAACTGCATCAGGTTGCTCAGAGCCCTGTCCAATCTGACCTGGAATGTTTCCAGGGATGGGGCATCTACCACCTCTCCGGACAACCTGGGACAGTGTTTCACCATCTTCACTGTAAAAAAATTTCTTCTTTATAACTAGTCTAGGTCTCCCCTTGAAACCATCACCCCTTGTCCTGTCACAGCAGGCCCTGCTAAAAAGATTGTCCCCATCTTTCTGAAGTACTAAAGTACTGAAATACCACACTAAGGTCCTCACAGAGCCTTCTCTTCTCCAGGATGAACAACCCCAACTCCCTCAGTCTTTCTTTACAGGCAAGGTGTTGCAGCCCTTGGATCATTTTTATGGCCTTCCTCTGGGCCTGCTCCAACAGGTCCATGTCTTGTGCTGAGCTTGCAATGTCCTGTTGATGAGGATTCCTGGCAGTAGTTGTTCTTATTATTGCCGTCAAAGCTCATGATCTTGTTCTTTTTCACAGTCTGGCTGCCCCATCTTCTTTACATCTGCACATGTTACTTACTTGAGTATGTATATTTGAAAAGCACAGGTTTCTCTCAGATCAATATTGTGTTGAACCCATTGGGTATAAATGTCTTGTACTCTTGCAGGCTGTGGGTGTGCAGCAATTGGGCAGCTCAGAGCAAAACTATGGGGAGCTGGACAGTGATCTGCAATTTCTGTGTGATGTTACAGATATTAGCTGATGAGAAAACAAAACAAAGCAAACAAAAACAACAACAACAAAAAACCAAACAAACAAAACCGCAAAAACACACACAAAAAAAGAAAAACATACAAATAACCCAAGAAAGATACTCTTTTTTTCAAAGCTTCCCCAATGACATGGTGGCGCAGCTTGGGGAAAGGTGTGCAGTATGGCACAATGAAAGCCTGGCAGCATTGTGTCCTGACCTCAGCATCCTCTTGGCTTTTGGTGCCTGAGGATACATTGCCCAAGTGTTCCCCTGGTGACAACCTCTGCTGCCAGGTGCATGCTGTAAATTTTCTGCCAGAACCATCTTGCACCAGAGATGTGAGATTCTGGTTAACTAAAAACCTCCCTTAAAAGCAGGCCACAGAAAAGAATAATTTCTCAAAAGATAAGAAAAGCCTAGAACAGTAAAACAAAGCATCTCTTTTTCAGGCCAGGTGGCCCCACTTGTCCACATCTCCACTGCAGGAGGTGCAGAGGGAATGCATGGCTTGGGCTGGACCCCACTGCTGGATAGTCAAGCACTTCTGCAGCCCCTGAGCAAATGCCATTGCTACTGCCCTTTGCAAAAAGTTAACAATAATTCCTTTCTTTTTTTTTAGAATGTCTTTGGTTGGAAGAGACCTTCAAGATCGCCTAGTCCAAACTTCAACCCAGCACTGCAAGCTCACCACTAAACCGTGTCCCTGAGCATCAGGTCCACGGGCCATTCAAATGCCTCCAGGGATGGAGACTCCACCTCTGACCTGGGCAGCCCATTCCAATGGTTGATAACCCTTTCAGTGAAGAAATGTTTCTTCATGTCCAACCTAAACCTCCCCTTGCTCATCTTTCATTCATTCCCTCTGGTCCTGTGACACTTTACAAGGGAGAAGAGGCTGTTTGCAAGAGGAGTAAAAGAATTCCTCCTGCCTTCCTCCCAAATAAGGTTTTTCAGTATATTTTTCAATTAATCTTACTTTTATTTTTGAAACCACACAGAGAGTTTTGTATAGTTTCATAAATGTTTTTTCCAGGATGGGAAAGGCAAGGTAAAATTAAAGGAGCTAAGGAAAGGAAGAAGAGTGGGGAAGGAGAGGAAACAAGAGTTTAAAAGATAAAAGAAGTTAAAATAAAACTGAAAACATGAATATCTCTCATTCTAGCACTCCAAAAGGTGTTGAGAGCAAGGAGAAAGTGGAGGAAAAGAATGAAGTACCCATAAGGTTTTTGTTCATAACAAAGAAATAAAGCAAAACTTCTCAGGTGAAACATGAGTACACATTTTGTTTGATTTGAAATGGCTTCCTGTGGAAGTTTTTGGACAAGGAGGAAAAAAAAAATGTGTGTGTGTCAGAGTCGGGGAGAGGAATGCTTGTTTCTGTATATATTGAGCTGTCTGTACCTAGAGGTGCAGGCAGCATCCTCCAGCTTTCTTGGGAGCTTAACCATGGCAAACAACTGGAGAAAGTGGAAGGAGTTGTTAAGGAGCATCCCTGCAGCACTGTTGGTTCTGTCATGGAAGGGGAGGGCGGCAGCAACATGGGAACAGCAGCGTTAGCGTGCGTTAAACCATATGCCACCAACCCATATGGCAATGTGGTCTAAAGCCTTTCAAGGCTGTTCCAACTTGGAAAAGGCTTGAAAAGTTTTCAAACGGAATTTTTATGGTCTGCTGAAACACAAATGACCATTTTTCTTTCTACAGGGAAGTTTATCTGGAGGAAGACCAGTGAGAGGCAGCCACTCTCAGCTCCAGCCGCCTGGTTCCTGCTCCTGAGACAGGCAGAGGAATTGTCACAGTGTGGGGAGCATATTTCTTCTCCAGTTGTCGGCAAGCTGTGCTTTAATAATGGTGTAACAGATAGTGCATGAAGGAACATTAGGCACAAAAATTATCCCGTTGGGAAGGAAGCTTGGAAGAGGTTTTTCTTTCTAAATTTCACACCAGGGCTGGGAACCTGGTGCACAACTGTGCAAACCTGCCTGAGGACAGAAGGTGCTGGAGATCTCACCATCACTCAAGACAGCCCCACCCAGGTGGGGTGGACTTTTTTCCTCAGAACTGGGCAGCCCCCATCATGCTGAGATGAGGGTTCCTGGGACATCAGAGCAGCATTGAGGAATGAGAGCTCATGTTGGGGTGAAACCATGCATGGCTGTGGCTCTGCAAGGGGGTGGACTGAATGAAGAAATGATGATGGAAGAAGCAGCAGCACCATTTTTATGGCTACAGGAGCTGTTGGTCGTGCCTTGGCATGAGCAGAGTCACCAGCACACACAGCCATTGGGCTCCCAGGTGTATTGCTCATGTCCCTATATCAGACATGGGAGTGGCGGTGGGGCATAGTGTGGAGAAGTATTAACCCCCTCCATCCTGTTTGGGTCACCATTCATTTGAACAGTGTATAGCACAAAGAAGCAACATTGGCTTGCAAAAATAAAAAAAGGCTGGTAGGATCCAAAAGGCATTGAATAAAATGTCTAGAGGAAAAAAGATAAATATGCTCACCCAATGTGTTTTGCCTAGCTGTAAAACTTTATGGCTAACTGCAAGATGAAATGTCCAGCTACATGGCAGGCATCAGGGCTTTCTTATGAGTCACATGTTTCTTGGTGGTTTATTGGTAGATTCTGCTCTTGCCATCTTGTAATTGAAAGCAAAAAAACAGCTTCCAGGAAAATGTAAAATAATCCCTAACCAAATGGTAAAAAACAAACAAACAAACAAACAAAAACAACGAAAACCAACCTGAAAATTGAAATAACAAAGAGATATTATTTACCCTGAAGCTGCCCCAAATCTTTCTCTCCTTTAAGCTCATGGATTTAGAGAGGGCTTTTTGATTCTTGGAGATCCTACATCATGGCCTGTTTAAAGCTGGGCTGGAGGAGGAATCACAGCAATGGAAAAATGTACTGAATGATGGTCATGTACCCACCTCATAGCAACTGAAGAGCACAGAGAGAATAACAGACTGACCAGCAGTGTTCCCACTCATGGTAAGTGCTGCAGATCTGGTGCCTTGGGGGATCTATTATTTTCTGGTTAAACAAGTCTATCTATTGTTTTAACCAGCTTAGCTTTTTTTGAGCTGGTCCCTCACAAACTTGATCCAAGCTCACCCAAACAATCCTGGTTTTTAACTTTTAGGGAGACCATGACTTATAATTTACTAGATATCTATGGCAAGCCTAATGCAATAAAAAACTGACATATGTGACGTGTATGTTCTACTGTATTATAAATAATGTTATATGGAAAAAGAAAGTATAGGGGTTACAGACATCATATTAAAGCAAAGAAGGTTAAAGTGTCTAACTCTATATGGTACAAAGGCTAAAGCAAACCAGATCACTTTTCTAGATACATTTTCCATCTACAGCAGTTACTGGGCTGCATAGAAATAAGGCAAGTATTTAAAGACAGGAAAAAAATTAAAAAAAAAAAAAAAGAGATCTAAAGCATTTGGTTGCCATTGATAACAATCGTTTCAAAAAGCCCTGGAACATTTAAAAAGAATTAGAAAGGATTTTGCTGGAATCAAAGGGAGAGCACTTTCCATGGCTGGACATGTTATTTGGATATCTGCAATTTGGTTACATCAGAGTGAGCAGAACAGCCTTGATCACCCAGGACTTTAAAATCAGAAGAAAGGTGTTTTCCTGTTTGGGCTTCTTTTTTCTCACTCAGACATTTTATGGCTTTCATTCTTCTGCCTACTTGATGGCAAAGTAACATTTATTTTGGCACAGAGGCATGCAGAGCACTTTGAATGGCCCTCTGGGTCAAACAGCTACAGTGTACACTGAAACCTCAGGAGTGAGCAAACCTGAAAATATTTAGGTATACCTTGGGAATGACTCTGGGGATCTTTTCTGGGGGTTTTGTTTGGTTGGTTTTTTTCATCCTAACCTAAGCTTTTCTTTTAAAGAAGTGGATACCTTCATGCTTTACCATCATGTCCACTGTGATGCAGACAGTCCTGGCTCGCCACCTCACCAGTCCACCAGTCCTTCATCAATGCCAATCCTATAACCAGCTCTCCTGCTGCACAATCCAAGAAAGGTTTTTTGCAAGTATTTTGCCACTACAGGTGGTTTACCCATGGTGACAGCCAGCAGAGAGACAATGAAGCACCCCCTACACCCAGACTTACCCTCGACTCCTTCATGCTGGTGGTATTGCCTGTCTTGGCTTTTTGATCTGGTCTCCTTACCTGGCTGGGACAGAGCCAGGATGGTGCCTTCCTCGATCATCCTGTGCCAAGGGTGTATTTCTGTTTGTGAAAATAAATAAGACTATGGAGATGAGCGAGGCAAAACGCTGGAGCCAACCTTAAGTCCCAGCAATGCTGAGGGACATCTCCTCCCCATGTTCTCTCTGTGGGAAAGTGTTCACCAGCCTCCTGGGAGATGGTTTGGCTTGTGAATACTGCTGAAAACAATTCCAATTTTGGGGGTTTTTTTCCTTTCTTTCTTTCTTTTTTTCCCTTTTTTTTTTTTTTTTTTTTTTTTTGCTATTCTTTTGTTTGTAGCTTTCTCCTGGCTTGGTAATAGATTTGGCTGGCGGGAGGAATGGGAGCAGAGGAGAAGGAATTGTGGCAAAGGGGAGCAGGAAGGAGACCCTCCCCTTATGCAAAGGCTCACATTGGTGGGACTCTCCCCACTGGCCTCACTCCTTGCTCCTCCCATCTAGTGATGGATAGAGGAGGGCAACACAGGCGATGGGAAGAGATCAACTGAATGGTGAGAACTGGGGGTGGAGGGTTTTGTATCTTTCCTCTTAAGTCTCAACATATGTTTGATGGAAATTTTCAAGCTGGAAATCCAGGGCAATCATGGGACTGACATACATAAAATCCAATGCAAACAGGCACAAATGAAAATGAAATTACATTCACACCCCCCCCCCCCCCCATGATCTCTACGGAACATTGTCAAATTCAGTAAACAAGCATACAAGGTAACCCAGCTCCCAGCAGGGCTGGCAAGAGCCTTTCCTGTCCATTTGATGGAAATCCTAAACTGGTTTTAGGTCAGGGAATGTATTTTCTTGTAATTTCCCCTAATGATGATTGTAGGTCATGCATGGGTTCTCCAACAGGCAGGAGGTTGTTATATTTTTAAACCTTTATGTGGATTCCCACTATTACCTGTGGCAGAGGAAACGATCCTGCGTGGGAAGCTGTTTTCCCCAGAGTGGTGTTTCCCTGCCTGTGCCTAGGGTACAGAGGGCACTTGACCATATAGCTTCTCACAAAAGTGCATCTCAGCTCCAGCTTGCAGTCCAGAAGTCTGTTTTAATGGAAAAGGAGGGGTAAGAAAACTCACTTCCCACTGCGCATGGAAAGCAAATAACAGTGCAAAAAGGGCTGATTCAACTTTTAAAATACTTTTTTTTTTTTGCAGGTTACTTCTTTTTTTTTTCTTTGCAGTATTTTACCTGCAACAGTTACATCCTAGATAACATTAACCCATCTCACTGCTACCAACAGAGAGGCTTTACAGTGCAATGGAGAACTATTTTGAAGGTACAAATCACTTGACCTAAAGATTCTCCCTGGAGTGTCAATGCTGTGCGCTACATTTTCACTCTGCCAAACCCTTTATTTAGCACATGCTAAAGAACATTTAACATTTAAAGATCCCCTCTGTACATCCTCTAAATGTCTTCATCCTTTGCTTTTAGATTAATATGTCTTCTGTGAAAATGAGATAATTGATTACAGAGCTGTATTATTTACAAATGAAGTGTTGTTCATGGATTGACCTTTCATTTCTATAGCTCGATACCAGTCCTTGTACAGCATTTTTAATTAGTGAAATGGTAACAGAATTAGAAGAAAAGAAGGAAGAAAAGAGCTTCTGAGAATGCTTTTAATAAAAAGAATTTTTAGAGATGACTTTCACGTTTAAAAACTGCAAAAAGTAACATTTGGTCAGAGTCCACATACCAAGTCTCTGGAAAGAGAAAGTCGTCTCCTTCTGTTTCCAAAGGCACAGAAAGTGAAAATGCAGGCAGGAGGGGGCTTATCAATAGACACAAGTGAGCATTCACCCTTCACCATGCTCCAGTAGCTCTTCTGCACCAGGGGCTTCATCTCAGCCCCATCTCCTAGATGAGCAAGCAGCAAAGCCCACCTTAGCATTTCAAGATGAAGGACACCAATGAAGGCAGGGCACTCGGGCATGTACAGAAAAGCAAAGCTCCCCAAACTAGTGGCTGTGGAGCACCAAACATCATTGTCAAAGATGATAGAAATGCGTAAGAGGCAAAATGTAGCAAATTCACCCTCCTGAAACAGGACAGGAGTCAGGCTGGATTCATTAACACTGCAGCCCAGAGCCTGGATGGGTTGGGCAGTGACCAGTCCGGACAGCCTTTCTAAACCCCATTGCCAGCTGCACTGCCTTGCACTCAACAGCTGTGAGCTCAGGGTGACTCAAACCCAGCTGAAAGCAGAATAAAGACTAAGGAAGTAGGAAGAAAAGGTGAAATATGGCATAAACACAGTCCACAGTAGTTTGATGTTTAAAAAGAAATATGTTCTGCTTGTGAAGGGGAAGGATATCTCGTGAGAGCCACTAACAGGCTTGGGAAAGATTTGGATTTCAAGAATAACCAGGAAAAACCTATCCTACCATGAGTCTGACAGGTTTCTCATGTAAATGCTTCAGTCTGCTTGTGACTGGCTTAGTTTGACCTCGAATGAGTAACTGTTTCTAATGAACCCAGGGATTTTGAAGGGGAGAAGGTGTGCTGAGGCAGGCAGCTCTTTGACGTGCAAGCCAAGCCACTCGTGATGTTTGCTTCAGGTGGTAGACATGCTCGCAACATGCAGGAAGCATAAACCCTTGCAATGCTTTAATTTCCACTAATACAAGCAAACAAAGACCAAAAAAAGATAATAAAAATCATCTAAATTTAGCTGGATGATGCGCTTCTAGTAATAACTCCAAACAGGCACAGCTGACCTCAGGTTGATTCCACCATCCTTCCTCAAGAAGGTGAAGGATTTTCCACATGGACTTCAATGGATTCAGACCCATGAAAGTAAGTATCTAAAATATAAAGCAAATAATTTTGTTTCTCTTTAACAAATATGTTAGTTAATATCCTTACAGCTATAAAGGAACTCCTGTAACTGGAGAAGAGGGGTGTGTGTATATATTTATATATCTTCTTATTAATGCAACAGAAGCATATTAAAAATCTCTGTCATTGCAAGACTGGAGAAGAATATTAGGCTTGAATAAAGACATTGAGGAAGGGTAGAGAAAAGTAACAGAGGGAAGGCTTTAAACATGTTTTCAGCATCCTATGGATGCAGACAAATAGTACATCTCGCTTCCAGAGGGTCTGTTTTGAGAGGCTTTTGTCCTGGCACATATGGTCTCACATGCAACATCCACTGAACCTATGAAAAAGGAAAAAAAAAACCAAACCTTCAACACTCTTTGGGGGACATGAATGTGCTGCTTTGCCAGCTGAATTGTTCACAGAGTGTACTTTGTCTGAGGCATCTCAGCTTCTTGCTAAGGGGCTGCTCCTGTTCCCCTCTAACTATCATCATTTTCTGCCCCCTGCTTACTGAACAGTCAGTCTCATTCAATGATGTTACAAAGAACAAAAATAAGTGTACATTCAAGGCAACTGAAACAGTTCTGCTGTTTGTGGTCACGTCTCCCACGCAAGCTAAATCATACATCTAGAACATGACACATGGTGTAATTTTGCCAGGGGTGGCACCAAGCTTTTGGCATCCCCAGCTTGTGGCTGTCCCCATGTCTGTGCAGAAAAGTCCGTAAGTAGGGCCCAGCCACTCCAAATGATCAAATTTTAGTCCTTGTCATGGCTGAAAATAGAAGATGGGGAGAGGAGACAGGGGGATGCTGCTTGAGCACAATATATCCCTTACATCCAGCTCACCAGGCTAATCAGGACATGGGGACCCCTCAGATGTGGAGCCAATAAGGAGCACTCTGGCTACCTGGGATTTTATAAATCTTTCAGCTATCAGTCTTTCAGAGCTCCAAATGCAAAATCCAGCAGCCCAGGATATCATGTGGATTTATGACTTGGGATTTATGAACTGGTCTGGATAAAATAAGAACTGCCTTGACATTTTTTATTTTTTTTTCCCTGAGATTTGAGGAAAAGAAAAAAGAAAACTGAAGACATGATTTTTTTTTCCTTTTCAAAGCTCGTTGTTTATACAAAAGTAGATGTTTTCTATTCAATTATTTTGATTTTCTTCCTGCCTGTGTGCTTTCTGGGGCTGGAAGTGGAACAGCACAGGCAATGCTGCTCTCACAGTGTTTCCTTTCTGGCAGAAATTACTCAAGAAAAGATGGTATCAAGGCCCTTCCAGTCCCACTCCTGAAGTCAGGAAAGGTGCTGGTAAATATTTAGGGAGATTTCTGGATGTTTCCAACCAGTATGTAGCTCCCCACAACACCAGAGCCCCAAAACTCATGTGCTTTCATCATTTTTTTTTCTTTAGATAATTTTGCAGCAACTTGTGATTTTTCATTTGTTGCAAGCTGGGGTTTTAGGGGTGTGTGTATAACATACAGGTATATGTGTGTACACATTTGTGGCCATATGTGTATTCACATGCACATGTGCATGTATTAACATGTACATTTGTACAGCTCTAAGTAGGCATCGACTATATATCAACTATACACATATATACACATGTATATATGTACACATGTGCACATATATGTGCATAAAATACATGACTATTTACAGCTGTATAAACATACACACATTTTGAGTGATTTGTATATTAATTCTTTGATTAGGAAACAATACAGGCTATCATTTTTTATTCATACCATTGAACCATATGTATTTTGAATGAGAACCCATCCAAAAGGACTTTCTATCCTTATCTGTAATTTACGGCCTTCCTTTCATTTTTTTCTCATCTTATTAAAAAAAAAAAAAAAAAAAAAAAAAAGATGGTATTTACCATTTACCTTGGTCAGGAGGAAAAACTCTCAGATGTATTTTTGCCACCTCTTCTGATTGACCTCTTCATAACCTCTGCCCACAGTTTGAGTGATTTTCTTCCTGCAATCATTGAGTTCTGTTATTTTATGCATCAAGGTACCTCATAGGAAAAATAAACCCAGCCAAACATTTAGCCCTAGTCTTTCAGCCTAACACCTTCCCCATCCCCTTAGGCATGGACTTATCCATGTACTAACACTGCCAGACTGTGCCAACACCCTCACCCTAGGTTGCTGAAACCATTGCACACATCTTTCACTTCCTTCCATCTCATGCTGGCACCACGTAGGTGCTGATGTTTTTAGCCTCCCCTTGAGACCTGCACACACTGGTGAGTATCTCCTAGGGCTTCTGCCAGCGTCCTAAGAAGTAAAGGGGCTGTACAGGGAAAAAATCATAGAATCACCATCGAATCATAGGATGGGTTGGGTTGGAAGGGACCTTAAAGATCATCTAAGGCCAGGGAGGGAGGCACAATGAAGGGTGTTTTCAGCCCTGCTCCTGTGCAGCCCAGCAGCACAGACAGTGGGAGGTGGGAGGTGGGATGGTGCTCCTGAAGCAGCTCAGTTTTGCTCTGTGCAGGAAGAACAAGCCTTTACATCATCTCCGGTGCCTGGATAAGCTAAAGTGGAGGTTCTTATCCAGGCCAAACCAGCAAAACCGTTCCGTGTACCATGGCCTGGAAATACATCAGGCTTGGTCTAAGAAATGTCAGAAGGTTAGCCTGTGGGTTTGAAGCTAAATGTTTTGCTTTGTTTATAATTGCCCCACATTCAGAGAGTTTTCCAGCATGACTTGCATCCCAGGAATAATTTGATGTGAGATTTCATTTTACATAAAATTGAGAAGCCCAAACCATGTCTTAGAGCTCAATAAAATTGCTGCTTAAAAACAAAAGAAATGAACAGTGTTAATTTTTTTTTAATTATTATTATTATGTGACATTTTTTCAATTGCCATCTCTTTTTAAGCTCAGAAATGATGTGGTGAACCACCAGGTTTGGAGCGAGGAGGCCAGCAGACTGCTTCTGATCCGAGCACCTCCCTAACCTCAGCTTTGGTGAAGAAACTTTGCCAAGAGATTTAATGGTGGTTGAGAATATGTATTCCCAGTTTTCACCCCACTGAGCATCTGTACCTTTGGTACCTCAGGTATTCACTTCAGATCCCGATGAGGCACTGGGGACATTTTGAGGACAGAGTTGAAGGAATTTGAAAAATAATTTGTCACCTTCGTGAGCCTTTTTCTGTCCACTTTTAACATCACTAGCAGCTAAAGAAGAGCACTGGGAATGTGGTACCCCACACCAGAGCAGCCACGCTAGCACCAGTGGGGGCCAGGGAGGGCAGTGAGGCAGCCACCTTGTTGTGGGGACATCCCAAACCTCTCACCCCTCTCTGTGCAGCACCCAACACTAACAAACCCCACCAAAAACATGTGCCAAAAGCATCTCCATTTGGCTGCTCAGTGCCAGTACATGGATCCTGCTCTTCCCAGGTCCCATCTCCAGCATGGTCTTGCCATTAAAAATTATCTCTCCATCTGAGGGCAAGGGAGAGGGCCAGGGGCAGGCACTCATGTAAAGCACTAAGTGTCTGGACCCTGCTAAGTTCAAAGGCACCCTCCCTCCCACCCTGAGGAGGGATGCGGCTGGCCGGAGGATGGCTGGAGGCCACACAGACGGGAAGGTATGTAACAATCCATTTATCACTTTGCAAATATTAGTGTTGCTCGCGTTTGCTGCAGCAATATTTCTTCCTGAAAATTGGTGAAGTGAGTAATAACAATGTTATTTATTCTAAGCCCTTGGAACTGAGAAGCAATAACAGGGGGGACTCTTCCCTTGAAAGCTTCAGAGGTGCTGGAAATAAAATGGAGGGGGAGAGAAAATAGAACAACAAAGGTCTGGAGGAGAGAAAGCCATTGAAATCTCTTGTTTAATTTTGTTGCCCCAGAGGTAATAAAATGCATTTTGTAATGACTTATACATAGAAAAGGAGGAATGGGAGAAAGGCAAAAATTTCAGATTCACCCTATGAGGTATTTGGAGCTTCCCCCACCGCCCTGCAGGGCTTACCCCCAGCACAGGGATTACCCCCAGCTGGCACCTTGGGTTTTGTCTCTGGCAAAACATTTCCTTTGCCACAGAGTCTGCCTGTTCTCTTCTTCTATTTTTTTCTTTTTCACCCCCCACCCCCCCTTGCATCCCTTATCTGAATATATAAGGCTGCACTTTGCTCAGATTTATGGGTTGGGGCAGCGCTGTGTGTATTTACAGTCTCCTGACCTGTAGACCTACAGCTGAACAAGAGCAGGAGGAAACCAGGGCCCGTTCCATAAACAGAGACAGATACGAGGGGGAGGCAGCAGGAATTGTGAGCAGCACTTAACATTTTTAACTATTTGGCCAAGACAAGGAATTAGCGATTAGATTAGCA
Source organism: Megaceryle maxima (assembly GCA_024605025.1). Classification (NCBI taxonomy): domain Eukaryota; kingdom Metazoa; phylum Chordata; class Aves; order Coraciiformes; family Cerylidae; genus Megaceryle; species Megaceryle maxima. The sequence continues at coordinate 324,183 of JANHGN010002156.1, forward strand.
AAGAAAAATTAGAAGCGAGGTTAAAGATTTGGGGGGGGAGAAGAGGGTGGCAATGGCAGAGTGGCCCCCAGGCTTGGAATGAGGAGAAATTAAAAGTTATAGAGGTTTTATAAATGGGAATATGGATGGAAGTGAATCACCAACATGTTTTAATCAGAGCTTTGCTTTCCTTCAGTAGAGCCGAACCGCACTTTTCAAGTCTAATTACCTTTCAAGGAGGTAGATTACTTAGTCTGTGTTTATTCAGGTACTAATTGCCACAGATTAAGTAAAAAGAAAACCTTGCTCGACGATAATAAATATTTCTTACGTCCGTATCTGTCAGTTGGTTTGTTGGCAGAAATTTGGTGCAGACGAGACATATTTCAAAGGGGCCGGAGAATTACTCGACTTCTCTGAGGCGAAGGCAGCAAAAGTGGCAACAACCTGGAAAATAAATAAATGAAATGCAAGGTATGTAGGGGTCACTATATAGCATAAGTATATCAACATGATGAACAGCTTTGATGAAAATGGTAAACAAAACCACCCTCTCTTCCTGTGGCTTGTTTTACATTGCAATAAACCACTGACTCTATAACCTATCAGAACATGCTGAGATTTTATGCATCATTTCCAACTACTATTTGAACATTTGGTTTAGAGTAGTCATGAACTATAATTAATGGGATTTTTTTTTTTTTGTCCTGATAAAAAGCACGCTTTATTGTATTTTATTACCTGTTGGTCCAAAGCTTCATTTAAATGACATAAATTCATTGTTGGTTTTAGGATGGGGACTGGGGGGGTGGGGGATTTTGCATGTGATTATGATGAATTAACATTTACCATCTATAATCAAACCCAGAAGTTTAGCTTGCAATGACTACTCCAAATTTTCTTTGCTCCTGTGAGCGAGCTGGTAACACCAGGATGCCAAGATTTCGGCCCAGCTCAGCCTGCCAGGAGAAGGGAAAAAAAAAAAAAAAAGCCAAAACAACAACACAACCCAGGCACCACAAAGACCATTGAGATGAATGGCTCTATTTTATGAGCCATAAAAGTTTTATTCATCTTGACACTGAAACAGGTTTAGGCAGCGAGTTGACACGCCTTAAATAAATAAGTGGAATTAATTCCCTGGCTCTTGAAACAATAGTGGTGCGCCCATAACGCTGAGAGCTGCCCCGTTGTTTCCCGTCGCTGCTCGATATTGATATTATTTGTGGTTTTTTTTTTTTCCTCCGGGGCCTGGTTGCTCCACTTCAGATTCTTCCCCTGTTTTATTAGAGGTTGAAAAGGGTTCAAGACCTGGTTGTACCACTGCTCCCACCGACAGCTAAGGAACCAGTTTGGCGTCTGGTTTGTCTGTTGTTTTACTGCTGACCTTCAAATCAACTTTCCCCCCTGACCCCAGGAGGCATCTATCATGACAAGAGGCTGTTTAACACAAATGGTGCCCATTTACAGGGGAAGAGAGTCAGAAGATTTCTTTGGTTGTTGGTTTTTGGTTGGTTTTTTTTTTTTTTTTTGGTTTTGTCCTTTTTTTGTGTGGGGTTTTTTTTTTTTTATATGAAGAATTTGGTTTTTTCACCCCTCTTTTCTCAGTCACCACAGGTGAAATCCCTCCTAGCAGCTGGCTTATGAAATAATGCGAAGGGAGGCCTTAATGAGCTGAAAGCACCCTCAGCTGGAGATAAATATATGCAAATGAGATGCACAAACAAAGGAGCCCGGACAGAGAAATATCTGCAATTCCAGCAAAATGCTGCCTGCAGCTAGAAGATGAACAGCTTTGATAAAATGGTAACAAAAAGCACCTTTTTCTCCTCCAGCTTGTTTTACATTGCAATAGAGTATTGTTATTGTAACCCATCGGAGCATGCAGAGGTTTTTCTGCTGCTGCTGCTTAAAAAAACAACAAACCAAACCAAAACAACAACAAAAAACCCCAAACCTGTTTAAACATTTGTTTTAAGGCATTCATAGGCCATGAGCAATGTGATGGTTTGGGTTTTTTTGGTGGCTTGGGGTACGGTTTTGGGGAGGGGGGTTGGTTTGGTCAGGGTAGGTGTTTAAGGGGTGTCCTCTTTTTTTTTTTTTTTGCTTTAGCTTTTTAAAAATATTTTTTACCTGTTGGTCTCTCTCTGGCTTGGGATTGATGGTGATTTTTGTCGTGATGTTTTGCAAGTTGGGGGGTGGCTGTTGTGTTTCTAAAAATATCGGAGGTTTGCTTTCAAATTTGGAGGGAAAATCCAAGGTGACAAGTAGCGAGAAACAGCTCGGGGCTGGGGGGAGAAGGGGCAGAAAAAAACCAGACTTGAACATTCACCAAGCAGCACCCAAACAGGCGGCTTTAATGAAAGCAATCAAGCCTCTGAGCTAATTCAAAGACAGACAACTAACATGCTGATTTTAATAAGCTTTTAAAAGGCAATCTCTAACTTTTAAAAGTCACTCTTTTTAATGTAATTGGGGTTTTTTTGTTCATATATTGCCAAAACAAACACAGATGCTAAAATATGTTTTCAATATTTATAAGTAGCATATCTAGACAATGTTTTAAATTAGCCCTGGATTTGGGGGGAAGTGGGGAGAGAAGAGAAAGAGTCTTACTTTGGATGAGTCGAAGACATTTTCCAAGCAAGGCTCGTCACATCAAAATAATACCTTTCTATTCTTGTCCCTGCCTTTATGAATCCTCCAGCATGAATGCATGGATGTCTCTTTATCTATAAGATTCTTCGGAAAACAGCCCTGATCCTCTCGCGGAGATACATAGGTTCCCTCTAAGAGGCAGGGGAGAAAAAAGCCGAGAAAATACAGTACTGTTTAACTTTTAACCTTACAATATCATTAAATAGATTGTTACGGATTTATAAACGGAGGATAAAGACTATAAAGTTTAGAGGGCCTTTTACTCAAGGCACTAACCACAGTTTTTATATCTGGCAAGAAGAAAAATAGACTTACCTCTTTAAAAAAAAATTATTAAAAAAAAAAAAAAATCCCCCTCTTAATGGGTTAATACGGCTTTGGCGCTTACAGATGTTAATGCAGAAAAGTGTCAGATTTCCCAATGTCAAAAGATTTCCTAATTTTTCATAGACTTCTCCTGTTGCGTTGTTGGCCCGATGTGAGAGTCATCAGTTTAATTTGCAGGGCTACATGCTGCAAATTAGGATAGAAGCATACGTGTGCTTTAATGAACCCTAAAACCTGACAGGCAGCTCGCTCCCGCACTTGCCCCAAGCTCAGGGTTTCAAGAGTTAATAAAAACTTGGTTCTATTAGGAAGGCTTTCTTTTTGCAGCCCAGGTTTGGAGCAGCATAATTATGTTCAACTGCTGTTATTTGAAAAGGGCAAACAGCATCTTAGGCGCAGAACAATGAAATTACAGCTGAGATTTAGGTTAGCAAAAGCCATCTTCTGCAGGCTTTTATGATTCATTATTTCCCATTAAATACAGTATTAGAAGTGTACACCAGATAGCTCATGGTTGCTGCGCTCAGAGCACATTATCTATATTACACAGGTCTGGGGAGCAGAATTAGAAAACTTTGGGGGAATGAGCAATATGTGTTTGCTGATAGAAGTACCATATGGCTCATCTTCCTCAATTGCTTTCATTGCGACTCTGATGCTGGAGAAATTAAAGTTTTATTTGATGTGGCACAGCTTAATGAACTGTCTTCTGTTAGGAAAATTGAATATGTTTCCTGTTATTTGAGCACAGAGCCCTCATGGTTTTGGCTGATGAGGGATGCATTATGTATTGTTTATTTAGCATTTTGAAAACAAAAGCAGGTATTGAAGGTAAAATTGATTACTGCAGGATGTGTTATATAATCACATTTTTCTTTCTTCTTCTTTCTCTTTCTTCTTTCTCTCTCTCTCTCTCTTTCTTCTTTCTCTCTCTCTCTCTTTCTTCTTTCTCTCTCTCTCTCTCTTTCTTCTTTCTCTCTCTCTCTCTCTTTCTTCTTTCTCTCTCTCTCTCTCTTTCTTCTTTCTC
>JANHGN010002156.1:328273-338903 GCA_024605025.1 Megaceryle maxima
TCTTTCTTCTTTTTTCTTTTCTTCTCTCAAGGCCCTGCTATTATTTTTATGCTGGCATTTTTCTGGTGTTCTGTTGTCCCCCCCCAAAAAAAAAAAAGAGTCGGTGATGAGGCAAAATATATAACCTCTGCTTTGTTTAAAAGCAGAGCTGTAATTTATAAAGTGTAGGGAAGGACATGAAAGAAAAAAGTGCAGTTACACGTGTATCAACCTGCAGGCCCTGCCGTTGGTCTGGGGATGCTCAAGGACCACGCATGCACTGGGCTATGTCCTTAGAGGAAGACTCATTTCTCCATCCTAGCTGGAGGACACAAAGGGGAAGACCCAAACTTCAGTAACCAAATGCCCTAAACCTCACATTTCTAAATATGCTGGAGAGAGTTAATTGCGAAATGTTAATGCCTGGAAGGGATGGTGTGGCTATAAACTGGAAGGATGTAAGAAAGTATTGGGTGGAGCAGAGCTGGCATTACCTGGTGCCGCAGCATCAATCATTTATCTGTGGCAGGAAAGAAGTTCCTGATGGAAAGATGACTCAGATCAAAGGCAAGGTGTGTTTCTTGGCTTTGTTTTGTAGCAAAGACAGACCCATGTACACCAAGGCACACATAGGTGCTCTACCTGTATCATTGGGGTGGTCAGCAGCAGTGAGTCCAGCGATAGACTGGGCTGTGTATGCTAACCCCACCGTCTTCAGACTGTGAGCAGACAACTATAACTCTGAAACTTAAAGACAAATAAACCCCAAGCCTTTGAAGTACGTTATTCTTCTTAATTCCACTTCTACTTGTTAGAAATTCTGGCCCATGACACCTTCTGCCTTTTTGCTGTTCTTAACCTTCCAGAAAAGGGGAGTGGAAGGTAAAAGCTAGCTGGGCTAGCTCAGTGCTTTTTTCCTGTGCTCCATGCTGCTCTAACAAAAAAGCAATTTGTCTTGTGTGCCCCACAATGTTTGAGGACTCTGGCAAACATGCATGTTAAACAAGCCTTGCAGAATCTAAATACCATCCGTTAAAAAAGAAAGCCCTGATGTGTTTATAGCAGCGGGCCAAGGCGCACAGACCTCGCTCCAGCAAAACTCCTATTGACGTCAGCAGGGCTCGTGCTGATGCAAAGAGTGCGGGATGCTGCCCTGTACCTTAAGAAAAAAAGAATAAAAATAAAGAAAGAAAAGAAATAAAAAAGAAATGAGTGGTATTGGAAGGAGGATGTTGCTCTTGAAAATGTCTTGGAGCAAAGTGGTTAAGCAAAGCCTGTACAAACAGTGACTATAAATATTTTCCATTCTGTACAGCTCTTCAAACAGTTCACTGCTGTAATTTCAGATGAGCTGAAAAATAACTATATAATAGTGTGGGGGATGGGGAGAGAAAAAAGATAAAAGAAAAAAAAAATTACATTGCAACCAATGCTGAAACCACAAAAACTTTTTTTGTTTTTTTTTTTTTTTAGCCAGACCTATTTTCCAGTGAAGAAACTGGTCAATTTTTATGAAAGGCTGCTCCATGACAGGAACCTCCTTTGAGGAAGACCATTATGCATTGTTATCAGCGTGGCGTAATTTGACTGTTGACAAAGTATCTGTGGCAGTAAGAATGAAAGCAGTTAGAAGTGTGGCGGGTTGTAATCAAGAAGATGCTTAGCTGTGCAACACTGCATCTTGAGCAGATTTGAATCAACATTGCCTTGAGGGGACGGACACACACACACACACACAAAAGTCCATTAATTTTTAGTGGGAAAATTAGAGTGGCACTTGATGAAGTGAAATTTGACATGCGTTAATTGCTCCGCAGCTCTCCTAATTAGAGATTTTCAAATTCTTTTACTGCTGTCGGCCTGATGCCACATTGTCTTGCTGGACAAATAGTAAAATTGCAAATTGGGTTGATCAAGAAGTTGGACTTGGAGATATTAGATTCTGGCTCATCTGCTGATGATCATTGTTTTCATGGGAGGGTTGCGGGTGTTGTGGCCTATTTGGGGAGAGAAAAAGTATAATAAAATCCTTCTTGATAAATAAAAATCAATGATTTAAGTGGGCTTATTTGAAAAAGATTAAAGGAATGCAAAAAGTGGACAATAAAGTAATGGAGTTGCAAATAAACCTTTAATCTTTGTTAAATCTGTAACATTTCACACAACGTGGTCTTGCATAATATTTCAAATATGATTTGGTTTATTATAAAGGCATTAAATTTGGTTGGGTTTTTTTTCCACATATGTTGTTCGCAGTGTCAGAGGTGGAGGCAAGGGCTGGGATTCAGATTCCTGCATATGTTTTGCCCTGACCTGAAAAGCAGCATAGCAAGACCACATTTTATATGAAGAACTCATCATAAGGTTATACGAACACAACTATTGTGTTCTGAAAGCATGATTTTGTCTCTTGCTTCTGCTTTTTCCCTTCCTTCCCACCCCAGACCACTCCTTCTCTCCCTTAGCCTTTGAACTCCTCTTAATTCATTAACATATTGAATTTTTCCAATTTTCCATTTTCTTGCAATAACAATATTAATGCCAGGGCCAAGGCCTGATTGGAGCTAAATTACTTGTTACCTGCTGGCATTTATTTATATGGCATTGAATTATAAAGCTTTGTTATTGTCATGCCTTGGGCGAATTGTTTATGACACCAGTAATAGGAGTAATTGTTATTGTTGAAATTACCTGTCAGCTACCCATAGCAGTGGCCCTTGTCCCACTGACAAATAGTGACAGGGGAGAGGGATCCTCCGCACGTCCTCCTGATGACTTCTCCTCTGATAATAAGGAGTGCAGGGCCTCTGATAATTTGCCTGTCACTGTTGAGTGCAGCTCAGAGAGAGTTGGCCAAATTGTTGTCATTCACTTTGACAAAGACAGCAAAACGCTCTGGAGCAGGAGGAGGATTATCAAAATAAATGAAAACACTCACACGTCCTTTGTTTTAGGTTTTTTGGATTTGGGTGTTTTTTTGTTTTGTTTTGTTTTTTTCTTTCCCCTCTCCCCATTCCTGCTTGTCTGCTTTTATGCCAGAATTGTAAAAATGGGAATACATTTTTAGCAGTGTGACTTCAGAGGCAGGATGAGGCGGGGGACAACACCACAAGAGCACTTGTTCAATTTGCTTTCTGTTTGCCCGAAATGTTTTTGTTTCTAAATACGAATTACTTTTTTTTTTTTTCTTTTTTTCCCCTAAGGCTGTGTTTCGGCAATTACTAACTGTCATTGCAAGAGAAAGGATGGTGTTTCTGTTGTGTGGATTTCATTATTTTTTGGTTGTTTTTTTTTTTTTATTTTTATTTTATTTTTGTATTTTTTCATAGTCGGCAACATTCGTTTCAAGCCTTCTTCTCTTGCTTGCATGCCCAGCACTGTGAAACCATGCAGCAGTTAGTGATGCCTAGTGCACAGAGCTGCTGGAGGTGTGCCTCTGTGCTTGCTATGGGCTCTACAGCTTTTTTTCCCCCTGAGCTATTGCAGTATCAGGCAAATTCTCTTCACCAAAAATATTATTTTCTCTAGGAAAGGAGGCTCTGCCACTGATAAAGCAAGTGGAGGTTTATTTGCTGCTGCGAAGGACCGCCGCTAACAAGGCCTTGTGAAGAGGTGGTGTTATTTGTCAGAGCCTACTTTAAAAAAAAATAATAATAATTAAAAAAAAATACAAAAACCACCCCCTTCACGTCCTGTGACTGGTGCGCATGGGAGGACGCCCACGCTTGGTGGAGACTTGCTGCCAATCACACCCTGATACCACTGAGAAAAGGGGATATTTTATACCATGGCAGCAGCCAGGCTGCATCAGGGACGCTTGAAGCTCAGGTTTGGAGTGAGCACATTACACCCTGCCCAACTCAACATCATCCACCCTGCATCCTTCACAGATCATCTTAGAACAGCAATAATTTCCCCTTTATTGGACTTTACGCTCAGGTAATGACTATAATGACTACCTGGGGCAGGAAGCACCTTGGGGGCTGCTTTAGGTCCTTCACTCCCTCCCCATAAGCTGGTCCCTATCTGATCAGCAAAACCTCCCACCAAGCAGCCGATGCATCATTTTATCAGCTGTAATGATGAAGTTTGGTCTGCACAAATACCTGCAGGCACCGCCTTGCCCCTTCATTTGCTCCCTAAAGGAGCTGGTCTGACTTGTCGCCACCGAGAAATTGCAGCAGCAGCGAATAAATCTGCCGAATTCAAGTCTTTCGTTTGTAACCATTGGGCTCCAACGCATAATTTAGCCAAATTATCAGCCAGCTCCATCTTCCCAGGGAACGAGTGCAAACAACGTTTTAGGAACAGACAGCTAAATTTAGTAGGGTTTTGAATAATTGATAGGCTGGTGTGACAGAAGATAGAAACTTATGTTTCTAATCCTCCCAAAGCAACGCTCCTTCCTCCCCTCCTCCTCTCCCCCCCCAATGAAGTCACTTTGTTTGCAGTTAAATATACGGAAGATGTCCACTTAACAAGTATAAAATTGTGATAACACTAAGAGGTTATCCACAGTAATAAAAAGCGGGGAATATCCTTGGGAATGTGACCTGTAAGGCAGATAATTTTTAAGGATGGGTTTTGCCCTTGCTTTGTCTGGGGAGAGACACGTTAGTGATCCCAGGAAGGTGGGGAAAAAAGCCCCCAAACAACAAAACAAACAAACCAACAAAACATGTTTCCAAATGAAGATATTTAAAATGTGTTATGTATTTCAGTGTGTTACTGTAAGCTGCTGTTTGATGTTTTTCCTATAAAGCATAAATTAAGCCTCCTAGAAAGAGCTGTGTATCTCCTGCTCCTAGCTGCGTTGGAAAACAAAATTATGTTTTAAATGACTATATCACCAGTATTCCAGTAGAATTTAACACACAAGCCTAACCGTCCTCCCTCTCTTTTCTCCCTCCATTCCTAAACACAGCCCCAGTGTCAAAACACACCCCCACCCCTTTAAAATTTCAAGCTCATTTGAAATGTAAACTTTTAGCAAATAAGCAATGGCTTATGGAGCTAGATCACTGCAGTGACTGGCAACAAATTCCTGTTTTCTCCCTCCCCTCAGCATAAGGGGTTCGAAATACCCATCAGTGTCAAAAGAAACTGCGCCTATCGCTGCTGCTCTAAATAAGGCAGAGCAATGTGCAGAAAAAAAAAAAACAAACTTCCCCCCACAAAAAAAATTTTCTTGCTGGATTAAAATGACATTTCTGTACCATGTCAGTACAGATGACACAGCGTCATGTTTTGCATCATTTTGAAAAGATACTCTTCAAACAAATTTGATGTATAAACAGGCAGTGTGCTTTTGTTTGAAACGTTTAAGATCACAAGTTAGAGGCATAACAATTAATATTGCCTATTAAAATCCCCTGTTATTGTTAGAGATACATTTTGTGGTTACTGACTATAAATAAAGCAAAAGAACAGAGCCACGGTTTCTCACCACTGCAAATATAAAAAGGCAATTTCCAGCTTTTTCTGGTTTTGGTTCTTGTTTTGTTTTTTTTCTCCAAGTTTCTCTTAGATGTGTTTGCTGAATAAACGGCATTAACTGTGTTTAAAATGAGAGATAAAGAACAGCTTTTTATTACATTGAACAGTCTGCAGGGTTTCCATGCTTCTCTGAATGCACTTCATGTCTGGAACAAAATATTGATATTTTGCTTATTTTAATGGCACCATATAGAATAAGCAAAATATCCTTGCAATAATACAAATAGGGAATCAACAGGAAAGAGTAAAATAAATAAAATTTTTTTTTTTTAATATTTTTTTTTACTATTCCCATTTCTGGCCAAACACTGGAGTGATTTTTTTTTTTTTAATTATTATTTATTTTTTGTTGTTTGCAGTTTTTCAGCAGGATGAGAAGCCAGGGAGGAAACTATTGGTTTTGCTGAAGGAGCTTTCCCCTTTCCTTTGGTTGCAAAAACTCACCAAGTGCTGTTAATACAAAACTAATGGTGAGCCTGTGATCAGAAGAGCCAGCCTGCTCTCAGCTGAATTTCAGTGGAGGCTTTCTCAAAATATAGGTACAAAGAAAAGAATTTAGACAAATTTGCCTCTTAACCTTTAAAGATTTCCTGCCTATTCCAGTATGTCCTTTATTACATTAATTTTTTATTTAAATTACACCATTAACTGGATATGAATTAAGCAAGAATACATATATTGATTTATAAAACAGTATCATTAATTATTATAATAGCTAGATGTAGCTGATATTACAAAGCCATTTAAAGGTTTTTAATATAACCTGGACATACATAGATAGATAGACATTATGGACAAGACTACAATTTAAACTGGCTACCAGCAGTTAATGAAATCCTTGATTTATCTTCTCATTTAGAGATTGATTATATTGTTGTTTTGTAAAATTATTTATTTTATGCCATTTTTTCAAAGGATGTCTCAATATAAGGAAAAGATAAATAAAATATCCCACCGAGTCTCAAAGCATATGTTGCTTTATACTTTCTTTTTTAAATGCTGCTGCTAATTTATTACAAGTTTGGAGACCTGTCACCTTCACAAAGAATTTGCTTTCTTGATAGTAGCCCTGTATGCAAATGCACAATTTCATATATTTGGATTAAAAAAAAAAAAAAAAAGAAAGAAAAAGAGGCTGTCTTCCCAACAACATCGTGTTTATTTCCTAAAACAAAACCCAACAAAATGCCTTTCTGGCATAGATTTCTCAGGCATATTTTTTGTTTAAGCTGTGGAAAAATGGGACTTACCCTAGTGCTGCAAAGCAGTCAGTCATGGAGAACATTTTGATTTAAAATGCAATCTGAAGAGAAGAAAAAAAAAAAAAAAGAAAAAAAAAAAAGGAGGAATGATATAAACAAACAGTACAACACTTTCAAGTTATTCTTAAAATGTTCCTAGCTTAACTAATACACTGAAAGTTTAAATTTTTTACACATTGTTCTTAAGGCGCTATGCCTCTTGACTCTTTATATCACTTATTCTTGTCTGGCAACATATGTTACCGATTTATTATAGTTTTGGGGTTTTTTTTACTGTTAGCCAGACAAATGTAAGGGCTAGCTGAGGAGGGGTAGTTGCATCTGATGAGTTTAACAATTGCAGGGCATCCTTTAAGGGTAGCCAATGGGCTCTTTTGAAGCTATAATACTCACCGTTAACCATTTTCATGCTGACATATTTTTATTGTCGGAGTTGGGGCTTCCCCTGTCGTCAGCCTCTTTTGTTTTCAATGGCTTCACAAGCAAATCGACCGGGGGTGGTTGAGAGCCATTCATCCAGCAAGGCTTTCATAGGTGTCTTAAGCCACGTTCATATAGCTTGACGTATAAACCTACACAGTGTCCCCAACAACTGAATAAAGGAAAAGGCACGCAGAAAATATACTTTACAATTCTAATTCTATAATGCATGATAAATGCAAACAAATACTAACCCTGTGTGGCCAGATTTCTCAGTGCCATTACTGAGACCAAAAGGTAACAGGGTAGAAGACTTATCCCAAAAGTAAACCCCCTCAAATCCTTGTTTTAAATAGGTGCACCAACAGTGGAGGGAGAAGGTGCAAGGACAGATGGATGTTGCATTTTACACGTGGCATTTTTAGGTGACCCATTCTGGAGTAAGACCTTGAACTCTCCCCATCTTTTGCTTCCTACTCATCTTCTGTCCTAGCTCCTCATTCAATGCCAACAAGTTCCTGCAACACCACTGGAACTGTATCCCCATATGCTGTTTCACCGCTGGAACCCCAGGTCAAGCTTCTGGGAGCAACAAGTACTTACAAGCCATGGGAGCATAATCCCTAACGTAATGCCATCATCACAATCTCCAGCCTTTCGGTGCTAGGTCAGACGTCTACCAGCCATGTCCTACTATAAATGAGACACCCAACATGGGATGCTCAAGAGCCTTGCTCACCAAGGATCACCAAAGCAGACTCTAGGGCATGCTCCGTATTTCTTCTTGTTGGGAATTCACTCAGACCTGTAGGACAGGAGACTGCTCCAAGAAGTTTGGTTTAATTTCCCTTGCATCCTCGGGAAAGAGGAGGAAGAGGCAATGTCAAGCTAGAATGAGACCACAGGTCCAGAGCACTGATGATCTTCTGGGGAAAAAGATACAGCAAGCAGGATTTGGGGTGAATTCGGGCAGAATAAATACAGGAATTGTGATTAAACTCACACTGGGGTCCCTCAAAGGGGGAGCTTGGGTGGGTGGATCAAGGCACATCTGATAGCACTCATGGGTCCTTGAAAAATATCACACAATACAGTTTTCATAGTGGGAGAAGAGTAAAAGAGAAGTGCTCACGTGTTTTATGTTTTGACTTAATAGTTCAGTTCTCCTGGGCTAATTTGTTTGGTTTTCAAATTTTAAAAGATGGCCAGACATTCCCTGTACTTATTATAGGGGGTTTTGAGAAGAAAATGAACTTCCTAAAGTAGGTCTGGGTTCAGCAGTGTACAAAAAACCTTGCATGGAAATAAAGATTTTCCTTTCTGTTCGCTTTTCTATCACAAGCAGCTAGACTAACATTTTTTTATTTTTATTTTTTTTAATTTCAAATTACAATTTAATTGTACTTTGGCTGACCTCCTGCAACAATTTGCAACCCCAAAGCAGTCCTTTGGAGGAAAGTCTCACCCTCCTAAATGCCAAAGGCAGTGGAAAAGGCTGCAGGCTAAACGTGCACACCAGGACTCCTACAATTGAAGGTTTGAAGTCTTGACTTTTCTTGTTTCTTCTGAAAGGTTTTATTTAGGCAGGTGTCACTTGTGTTCTGGGCAAATATCAAATATTTGGTGGCATTTTCGAAGCTTGAAGCATGTGGATTATTGCTTTTTTTTTTTTTTTTTTTGTAAGAACACTCCTGGCAACTTCATAATTAGGCTAGTAACCTTCCTTAAATTTGTTTATTCCCCTCAAACCTTTTTTTTTTTTTTCATCTGGGGACAGAGGAACGGGGAGTGCATCTCGGTCTCTCAATCACTCTCTCTCTGTTTTGTCCATCACCTTGGTTTCTTTCCCGTTTTTGACCTGCACTTTTTCTGGATCAGACACTGGCAGGTTGAGAGGTAATAAGAACCAGATGGACATAGTGCAGAAATTGCCCAAATGGGTACGAGAATGTGGGGAGCTGTCAGGCATGGAGAGAAGCTGGAATTTTTCAGCAATAAAATGGGATTTATTGCCACTCTACCACAGTCATTGCCGACAACCGTTTACCTTGACAGAAACCCCATTCCAATAGTCCACACTGATGCAGATTTTTTTTTTTCTTTTTTTTTTTTTTTCCCAAAGAGTGATGATTGGTATTTGTTCTAAGGCTCAAATGGCCTGCACTAAAGGTGAAGCATTAGGCCAAAGTCCTGTATTCCCTACTGAGGCAAATGAACCTGCTAAAATAAGTTCCTTCCACAATAGCTGTGTAATTGAAACCAGAAAGTGAGAGAATTTGATAAATTGCTTGACCCTGAAGGAATGTTAAGGTCATAAATTTTCATTGCCTTTTTTTTTTTCTTTTGTAGGAAGAAAAAAAAAATCTTTTTTTTTTTTTTAATATATAGATAATGTTTAGTATTTGTATCCCAGTTCCATCTAGCTTCCAGATCATTATCCAGTACTTTTTCATCCTCGCCCCATAGGCAACTATTACAAGGTTTAGAGCATTCCTACCTATACCTTCCTAGGAGGGCAAAATATTCACAAACAGCAGCACACACTTACTACTGCTGAGGAATCTCCCACATAAAGAACTAACAAACCAAAATGGGGGATTTAACAAGTGCAATCCCTTTAGAAAGTTGATATAATTATTAAAAAAAAAACCCCAAACAACTACTGTACTTGAAGAACAATGCATTAAAAAAAAAAAAAAAAAAGGTCTGCAAATCATTTACAGGAAAACAAACTTTTATTGCTGTTCTGCTATTCTTACCTTTTTTTTTTTTTTTTTTTGCTGTCATTACTAAGAAATGGTGTTGCCTTTTACTTGAAAAAGAATATCAATGTTTTATTGAATGATAAGTACAGATGTCTCTTCAAGCTCAAAAGTCACAAACAACCTCCAAACCCTGCAGTATCTTGTCATGGAAATACATACCTCAAGAAATACATACCTCAAGAATAAGTAAAATAAATTAAATTAAAATACAATATAACCAAGGAAAAAAAAAAAGATGAGAAGGATTAGGAGGATAACCAGCAAGGCAAAACACCCAGTCACGCTCCCCTCTCTTTGCTTGCAACCATCAACAAATACAGCCATGCTAAAATAGCTCCTAAGAGGGAGTAGAAGGGAAATGTAGAAGTATTTTGGCTTGGTGCATGGGTTTTTCCTGCATTAGCAAAATTTACTTCTTCAACTGTACCAGCTTCTGCTTTACAACTGCTTGAAATGTGCCATCATATAGTAACTGCTTTTGATAATCTTGCTGCTTTCCTCCCCCCTGCTTTGAGTGCAACATTTCAGAGGCAAAAGTCTCATTGTCGCACTTCAATAAGGCGTTAGACTTTACACAGCCATACATATTTAACCCAACGTGAAGCGAGTTAAATAATCATTAGCGTAGTAACCCATTGCTATCAAAAACTTATTGGTCCTCTAAATTTTAAATTAATGGCCTGTCTCCCTTGTTCTGTGTGCATGAGT
>JANHGN010002157.1:2832-30507 GCA_024605025.1 Megaceryle maxima
AAAAAAAAAAAAAAAACGCCCCACAAATACGAGGGGGAAAATAAAATTGTAAGACCCTCCTTCCTTGGGCGGGGGGGTTTGTCTTTTTTTGGGGGGGGGGGGGGGGGGGGGGGCTCTGCAGGCAGGGCAGGAAACCCTCCTGGAGGAGCACACCAGGGCTGCCATGGAGGAATGGGATACCAGTGAATAGTGGGAGCCATATCCACATTAAGGCACATGCTGTTCCCCTTTTGAACAGGCAGGAACCATTGTGGGCGAGAGCTTCCTTCCTGGGGTAGATTCTGAAGAGGTCTGGAGAAGACGGACAGACCTGGACTCAGGCACTGAGCAAGTGGCTTGGATGCTGCCTCCTCTGGGTATCTCCCCACTGTATATTTTGTGTGCCACTGTGGTTGGAGGTGGTAGCACCAAACTCTGAAAGTCCTTCAGCAAAGTAAGGCCTCGTCTTCCAGAAGAGTCAGGCTTGTGTGTAATTATGAGAGTTGTGGTAGCCCTGCTACCCTCTTGCTGTTTGTGATGAATTTTAAATAAAGTGAATATTTTCTCTTCTCCTCACATTCGGAAAGGTTGTTGCTAAAGGAGAAGGAATGATCACGGGAAACAAATCACTTCCTTTGGTCATTCTTCTCACCACAGACACGTTATTTTTAACAAGTCTTATTAAAAATTATTCTTTTCTGGAATCTATTTTATCAAATAAGTGCAAAACAAAACAAGACAGGAAAATGCGCCATTTGGAATAGCTCTTTTTGCTGCAACTGATTTAGAAAACAAGCCACAGGGGAATGCAAATGGATTTCTAGAACTGCTTCCTGTGACCATCCCTCTCTCCATGTGGAAGAGAGGAATATATTAAGTTAACCATCTGCATTGCTTCATAAATAGTAAATTATTCTAAGTGTTCTGGTCACCAAAAAATACCCTGTCTCCAAGGTTATTCCCATTATCAGTGTCATTTGCTTAATTTCTTGCTGCAGGCAGCTTTAAACAGCGCCTTTTCAAAATGCTGTCAAATGCATAGATGTATGTTTAGCATAAACTGACCCACTAGATTTGAGGATGTTAGGCTCCTTTGTGGCAGAGTCAACTGGGACAAGAATTTGTCAGAGGGAAAATCTTCATATAAATATTTTCAAGGTTCCAGATCTCTTTTAAGTGTTTACCACCTTACTTACCATCTAGAAATAATTAATACATTTGGAAATCTCATAAGAAAATATGAAAAAATCTCTTTGCTTGCATCTGTTTCTGTTTTGCTGGTGAGAAATGAAGGTGATGATTAGGTGGTCTTTAAGCTTTATGTTTACTTGTGGCTTTCACCATCACTGCATCAGTACCATTTCTTTTCAGTCACTTCTGACTTCACCAGGGCCAAGGTATGTCCCAACACATAAAAAAAAAAAAAAAAGATTTTTATACTGAGAGGTTACATATAAATGAAGTAGACATCAGAGTTGTAAAAAAGAAACATAAATTTGGGCCTTGACCATCCAAAAGGTTTACATTCCTAACTCAAAATTATTTTGCTGGGGATTAGATGCCTAAAGACCTTGATGGACTTCTTCTTTTGCATGAGAAATGAAACTACAAGGTAGCATTGTGATAGGCAAAATACCACAATTTACCATGAAGAGGTATCTTTGCTACAAGAAAGAGGATGTTCTTTGGACTGTTCTTTCCCCATCCACAAAATTTTTGTCTCCTTTTGTGAAATCATGCTTCAGTGAACCTATCTCTCCTAAGACATGCAAAGAAAACATCCCTGGAGAATGGACTCAAGCACTGCTCCACAGAAGAGCAAGGGGATTTTCAATATGTGAGTGTAGCTTGGAGGATTCTCATTATGTCTGGGGAAAGGGACAAGGAGTTTTACATATATCATCTCTCACAGGTTATCACTACCAATAAGGGTGACAATGTTATTTATGATGGTGGCTTAACTACTAATGGCACTTGCCCTACTTATCTTTTTAGGCTTCAGAAAAATTGTCTGTCAAAAAGCTAATCTGCTATTAGTTTAAATCAGATATAATTTAGGAGTAAAGTATTTTATATTCCTTGAGATCCACCAGCATAGGTCTTGATGTACCACAGTGTTCCTCCTGTATTTTGAATAGACGTGTGCATTTGTATAAAAGCATGAGTTTATAATCAATGACACTTTAAAAGTATAAACAAATAAAGGTATAAATAATTATTATAGAAGATGCCAATCATGCCCCAACATCCTCTGAAGACTGGCAAGTGTTCAGCTGGGCAAGAGTCTGTACCTGTACCTATCCGTGGATTGCAATTGGCATCTCGTTCTATAGCTGAAACAAAACCACTGAAAACAACACCAGCAATGAAGCCCTAAAAATGGCCAAATCCTGTCTGGAAGCTGACACTAGTTCTACTAACTCTGTAACTCATTAAATATGAAAGCCTTAAGACAGATATTTTTAAAGATTTTGCAAGATTTTAGACAAATATCTCTGATAATAGAATAACTTCAGACATAGATATCTCCTGATAATGAAAACATTAAGGAGAACTTATTTTCACATGTCTCTGAAGAGGTACCCCAGAAGTTTTACCTGGCATTTACAAATTTACAAATGCCAGGTAGAAGCGATCCTGTATTTCTCTTCTCAGGAGAATTGTGAGTCTTGTGGCTTTTACTGGTTAGGTCTCATTTGTTCCTTTGTTAGAGATCAGAGGGTGGAGACAGCTTAGATACTTAGATACAATGTATTTTGTCCAAACAGCTTTTTCATCGCTTCTCTTTCCTACAGATTGCCATAGAATGTTCCAGAAGATCTATATCCAAATGTGAAGCAGGTTCTTCCTTCTTCTGAGCTGTTTGCAATTCATGGTGATTTTAAGAGATAAGAAGGCTTTGTTTATTAGGCTATTAAGCTTAATTATAATTCTTGTTGCTTTCAGGTCATATTCTCAGAGGTCTACCTCTTCCATGGTTAGTCCAACATTCATGAGAGTAGCTAAGCAGACAGCTGCTCTGGACCTGGCACCTCAGATGATGCAGATATCATTGATGCACATCTCCATGGTCCCAGTGACCTGCCCTAAAGGCAGGCACCACTAAGCTATGGGTTATGAGTGTCAAGATTTAGAAAAGAAGTTCCAACTTGTGCCACAATCTGGATGCACTAGCATGCTCCAGTTTCATTAACAAACCATTTGTAGCTCTGAGGGTAGTGCAAAGATCACAGTATCCTTGTCAGTGACACTTGGTAAAGGCTCTTCACCCCAAAATGTCACATCACATCCCAGTTCTCTCTATGATTTTGAAGATCTGTAAACAGGGATCCTGCACTCATGGTCAGGGGTTCCTTTGAATGGTGCCTACAGGCTGTAAGATCCTGGATCTGAGGTAAGCACCATGGATAAATTCTGAAGACAATCCTTTAGGTCTTGAAAGGGTCCTGTAAAAGGACTTTCCCAAAATCTAAGATGCATTCAGGCACAAACTGTAAGAGGCCAAACATCTGCTGGGAGAGACCCATCCAAAGAAAAAGGAAACTCTTGAATCCATATGATCTCAAGGTCCAATTTGGTTCAGAGTTTTATTCCTATTTTCTCTTTCTAGCTTGATAATAAAAATAGAGCTCTCTTTTGAAAAATCAAGAGGCAGCAAGGAGGAATGATTGCTAGGGAGTGGCAAGTGGTGCTGCTCCACAAAGAGTAGATGACCCAGGTAACCACAGCACAGGCTGTGTCCTCACCAATGGAGTACTATCCCATGGCATCAGAACATGGAAGGCAGATCCTCATAATTGGGTCCATCACAATCCCTAAGAAAGCAAGTAATGAACAAGGTTCAGGGCTCATCCAAGAAGTAAGTTGGGAATGGCAGGAGATGGATCTGGAGACCAGGCCATACATACTCAGTAGCTCAGGCAAGGAACAAGTGCTCAGGATGAGCTGAAATGGAGCTCCTGGCCAGTGGGCAGAAGTTGCATTGGTGGCAGTAAAAGTGAGGGTGGTTTGGGTGGTTGAGGCCTCTTTGTTAACAGGCCCTGACACTGCAGAATGAAGACTTAAGAAAAAAAAAACCAAAAAAACAGTCCAAAAAACCAGAAAAAATAACATCATACAGAGCTTCAAGAATGAAGCAAAAGGGAAAGGAGGTGAATGTTTCAACAGGAAAACTAGTTCAATATTCAACTAAGTATTAGCTAAAGAGACCTGCAAATACTACCCTTTGCAAAGCTCAAAGACTGACAGCATACATGTGTACGGACAGCCCAGACCAAAGAGGGCTCTACTGCACACAGCACTCAGCCCACTGTAGTGAGTGAGTATATCATCGGTCAAAGGAAGAGCAGCAGCAGTTTAAGGACCTAAATCCATTTGGCTGGGAAAGCTGCCTGGTGCTAGTGAAATCAAAAGAAAGTTCAGCACTTGAGGTGACTGAAGTTTTTGGATAACAGAGAACCATGTTTAAATCTTTGCAAGGTGTTGACACCAAAACTTCTCATAAGAAAATCCTTTTTTCACTAATGCGACCTCAGTAAGTGTTCTGCCATCTGGGATGAGATTTCCCATCTAGCCCAGAGGAGCACCAGTTGCACAGTGCCTAGTTGCCCAGGTGGGCAGGGGAGACTCTTGCTCAAGTCCCTGTCCCACTATTCTTCCAGCTCCAGAATGGGGCAAATTCTTTTGACAAAATTTTCTAGAACTAAAGAGCTTTTGCTGCCTTTTTCTGTTTGGGGTTATTACAGAAGGGCTCCACACCTTACAGATGGAGTCCCAACAACATACAGCAA
Source organism: Megaceryle maxima (assembly GCA_024605025.1). Taxonomy (NCBI): domain Eukaryota; kingdom Metazoa; phylum Chordata; class Aves; order Coraciiformes; family Cerylidae; genus Megaceryle; species Megaceryle maxima. Next base: position 7,602 of record JANHGN010002157.1, read on the forward strand.
AAGAAAACAGTCAGAAAAAGAATAACATCTTATTTAGCTGAAACTGAAGAAGGACTGTAGGTCAGGATGGAAGATCACACAAGTTGGAATATAGCCAGGACACCAAAGGTAGACCTTTAATATTTTGGAAAAGAACAAAAAGCTATAGGAACTTTACTGGATACTAGCACTTGGGAACTATGAACACAGTCTCCCTGTGTCCTCCCTTCTGTTCTTCTCTTTTGCCCTTCTGGGTACCTCTCTGCACAACCCATGGCACCTCCACAGCCAGAGAAAACAAAGAGTGTGGACCTCTGAATTGCGGTGGCACACTTCCTAAAATATACAGACACCTTCAGGATTATATCTGTGCATCCACTGTGAGAGGTGACAGCACTAGGTGTGTGAGGCAGCCTGGAGGTTGAACACAAACAGGGTCTTTCTCGTGAATCCTTTCCAAAAGCTCCAAATGAATCATATACCTGAAGGAGCACACAGTTTTCCCCTGGCAGTAGCTACTTATGAAAGCCTAATACATTTAATTGTAGAAGGAGGTGTCCTTGGGTTCAATAAAATAAAAAAAACTACCTCACCTCAAAATCCTAGTTCCATGATATATAGAAAACTGTGGAAAACGTGTTAAAAAGTGTCACTGTATTAAGTTGTGCTATTTGATTTCCTCCTAATTTTTGTGTTCTTTTGTCACTATTTAAAGTAAGGAAAAGAATGTTTCTCAAACCAGTATTATGCTGACATTCAACAATTCAGAGTATATGTCCTCGGAATTTTTATAAAGTGCAATTTTGAAATATTATTTTTCCAAAATACTGCCCAAAGGAACCATTCTGTCTGATCAAACAGCCCTTGTAACTGCTTTAAATGCTCACGCAGCATTTCTCCAAATAAAGCCTTGTATGAAAACGAAACACCACAGGGGCACTGTGAAACACCAGTTAGCACCTATATAAAACTCTGCTTCTAAGATTAACTACGCTACAACCCTGGCAGATCACAGAATTGTAAGTCTTGTATGAGCACAGAGTGGAATTGTGTTAATTTGTCTCAGAGGATGCAATTGCAATCGTCCTTTCTCATCTTCAGAGAAATCCAGCATTGAGCACCAAGACGGCGCACACCAGGAGACATTTTACGGGAACATGCTTTTGCAGGGGGGGTGCTTTCTCATTCACACAGCTTTCCTTATGCCTTTCAAATTGCACCAGCCGGCCTGAAGAGGAGAGGCAAAGGTTGACACTGAAATTTACTCTGTGGGTCCAAGTGATGTTTTGTCCTGATGTTGCACTGGGTCTTTGGCGCTGCAAGATATCTTTTCATGTTTGGGAAGAGATGAGGCAAACAGAAATGGCCTGAAAAGCAATCAATGCTGCTTTCTTCCTTTCTTGTGCATTTTTTTTTTTTTGCTAGTTACACAATATTGTTTGAGAGAATTCTGCAAGTCATCAAGTGCATCAGAGCCCAGGCTGCATTTGCTAGAAGCTGAGATGAATGTTGAGCGGGAGCTGACTTCCCAGCTGGGACTATGACCCCATTTCAGTGCCGCACATCCAGAAAATTCCTGCTCCCCTTGTGCCTTTCAGGGCAGGTTAATGCAACACTTGGACTAATCTGGCATCTCAGGGCTATCAAAAGGAGTGATCCTACTCCCAAACCTGCTTTGGACTGAGGCCTCAACACCATCTTGGAGAGAATGCTGCTTTTGTCTTAAAAGCAGAACAGGTGGAACTTCATGGAAATATGTAGTAATTTGACTTGCTGTTCAGTGGTGACAATCTGAGATCGTCACATCACCTTTGCTTCAGAATTCACTTATTCCCTGTGATCTGTGCATTGGGTCTCCTGACACAGAGGTAGTCACAGTACAGCAGTGAGATACCAACAGGGTGCATAAAGACTGAGGCAAAACAAGCAACTGACCCCAGTTTTCATAGTTCAAAGATACTATCTTGGTCCCTGGAGCAATTTTCTCCTTCAGAGCAAAACTCTTTACCTTACCCCATCCTCCTCTTTTTACCTTTATGCTCCCACATCTTTGCAAGCCTTTGGAATTTTTAGTTTAAAAAGGAATTACAGAGTAATTCCTGTCATTAGTAAATAACACAAAAGCTGATAAACTGTTAAAAAACCAAGGAGGCCTTGCCAAGAGACCTAGACGAGACATTTGTTTTTGGGAAACCCTCTGCGCAGTACAGTCCACATGCACACTTAATCACACAGAGAAACATTTACTGTAGGATATATTTTTAGGCAATTTTTCAAGTGGCAAATTTCCACTGGGGTACAGCACTTGTCCTGTCATAACTAACTGTACAGAAAATATTAGCCTAGAGCTAGCCTGCTCAGTGGTGGAGGGAACATGTTACGCCCAAGTTCAAGAGAGGAGCAGGGTCTCTCGCTGTGTGGGCTAGTGAAGACTAAGCACATTACACGCATATTTGGCCATCACCACCAAGAAAGGCCATGAGCTTCCCTCACAGTGTATGCTTGGTCCTGGAGCTGAATAGCTTTCAGCTGTGCAGGATGCTGTTTGGCTGCTCTAAGAGATTAAAAAAAAGATGTAGGAGTCAATCACTGAGAAGGGAGGTTGGATTTAAAATGGATTAATGTGACAGCCAGGGATCTGAACAGTGGTGGAAAACCTAGCAGGCCCCACAGCTCCTGTCTAGTAGGTGCCTGCCAAGTCACACAGAGCTGCAGCATGACACGTCTCCCATCTTGGACCTTGTGGCCACACCAATAACTCATGTGCTTACATGGCTCCGGCTGGCTGTCCCCCCCCCTCCACAAAGGGCCAGCACCACACGCTGCATCTTCCCGTGTGGCCTCTGTGTTCTCCTTTTGCTTTAAGTGTTTATGGGTTTTAAGAACAAAACCAAGGGTCAGGACTGACACGAAGGTTGCTGAAGTAAGTCCTCTGGCACGTAACCCCTGTCCTTCTGATTGTGCTCTCTCCTCTGGCTTCATGGCTGGGGTGCCTGAGCATGCCCAAAGTGCGAAAGCGCCAGTTCCTGGATTGAGTATAGGACAGCCTTAAAGCACATGCTTTCTGTCAACAGGGATGGATTCAAGCATGTACTGGAGGGCTTTGCTGAGTGAGAGACTTACAGAACAGAATGGCAAGTCATCCACAGTAAAGGTATTTGTGCTTTGTTGTGTTTTGAGGTTTTTTTTTTAATGGGGGAATGTTGTTGGCTTGGAAAAATCCTTCCCACACATCTTCATGACAGGGAACAGTTGGACTGGGCATCTTAAAGGCAAATCAAGTGGAATTCAGCTTTAAAAAGTTGTATTTCTTTTTTTATTTCCCTGACTAGTATAGGGACAGATGCAGTTTTAGCACCTTTCCAGGATCTTTACTAAGTCAGTGGTGTGTCATTTGCCAACCTCATGTACCAAATACCAGCATATCTGCTATCACGCTGCTACTCATCCACAGGGACAATGCATGTAATACAATAGGATGTTGAGAGAAGTGTCCAGGTCATGTCTTGATCAAACTGAGTCCATTTGTGTTAGAAACATTTATGGGCTAGAGGATGGTGAGAACTACTGAAACCTCCACCTTGTCCTACCCAGATACATCCACTTTCCCTGGCTTACTTGATAATAGTCATGTAGATTTATATAGCTGCATGTTCATAAAATGTGTGACAGACCAGGAGTGAGAAACGCATTTGTGAAATGAAATCTCAGCTTTGACTCCACCTTTCCTGCACTTTTCAGATCTGTGAGAGCCCTCCTGCTAAGCATCTGACAAGGCCTGAAGTTTATTGTAACTCCTAGTAAATAGACAATAGCTATTTTAAAGGTGAATTCAGACATTCTGTGCTATTCTCCAGAAAAATTAAAATAATCCTGTCAGCAAGCATGTCAGGCTCAGCCAGTGCTGGTAGCTAACTGATGGGCTATCTGCACAGTAATGAACTGCACTGTTGTGCCCTAACATAGAAAAGTCACTTAGCTCTGGGCTTATTTGACTCCAACACCAAAAGCTAGTACCACAGGGTGATGCTGGGGTAAAACTGCATTCTGCATAGCTAACCCAAGTCTTTCTATGTCTCAGTTTTTGATCTTGAGAGGTCCTTTTATCACAGGTTTTTGTGTATTGTGTATCACAGCACAGTACTCAGGATAGCCCATGGCTGGTCACCAGTGTTTATCTGTCCATAGTGCAGCAGTGTAAAGCATTGGGCCTCCTCCAGGAAATCCCTTAGAGGAGATCTGTGAGCTACAACTAATGACATGGGATTCTATTCTCTGCTGCCTGATCAAATATGTGTCTGGCTGAGTGGTTTTCTATTTTTGGGTCCTTCATAAGCTTTCTTTGCCATGTCAATTCTCTGATGCCTAACATGGTATAGGCCAATACTTAGGTATCTCCATCAGCAGCATCAACAGGGTCTCCCTTCTCTATCTAGGCATTTGCTTTAACAAAACTTGTAACAAACTTGAACAAAACTTTTTGAGCCTGCTACCTAAATGTCAAATCTCACCAAAAACGTACAGTAAGTTCAAAAATTATTGAACACATGAACTAAAAGTCAAAATGCCAAAGACAAATATGCAAGTCCGTTGAGGTCTCAAGCTTTGCTGCCCTTAGCATTCAGATTAAAAGTGCATGAAACTTCTACTTTCATTAATCTTTAGCGAGATGAGTTAAATTATTCAATCTTCTTTCAAACCATTAGGCAGAACAGTCATATTGTGAAGAATGCTTAATTTACATTTTTTGTAATTTGCCCTGGTTTAGTTTAGTTTCTCATATTCTATATAAGAAACTGTATACACACAAAGTATTTAGCTATTCAAGTGAATGACTTTATCAAGCATAAACATCACCACATTTGATATTTTAGTCATGCAAAAATATAAACACTCATTATCACTTCTTTTCTACTTTTCCTTCTCAGACAAGTATTGTATGGGATGAACTATTCCTTCCTTATCCTTTACAGCTTTTTGTTTGCTGATTATTTTTCTTCCTTTTCTTTCAACTAACCAACTCATTAACACAATTTACAAAGAAGTTGTTGAGCATCTGAGACGCATATCTTCTACTCCACTGTGCTTCGGTTTCACTATATGGAGAACACGCTTATCAAATTGACACCTTCTTGGGTTGAAACTGCCTTTCAAAACCAGCAAATACTCTCTTCATTTTTCATTTCTGAATGTTTTAAGTATTTCAAAGACATACTACCATAATGATACTTTAGAAAAATAAATTTTAAAAAATCTATCAGCTGTGTAGGCTGTCAAGATTTGCATAAACAGAGGATGTTTTCTAATTTCTTTAAGTTACAGTGTTCAAATTCATGAAGCTGAATGGAGAATAACTGTTTTAATGGGTCCATGAATTAAAATAAATCCTACACACACATCATATGCAGGATTATCTTCTCTAGCTGGTGCTGATGACTCTCCTGAGAAATAGTATGGTTCCTTTACTGTATTCCAAAATTTTGGGTGGCAAAACACTCTCCCACTGCAGACTATTCCCCTAAAATTATTTCATAGCTATTAAAATAAATAAACTCAGTCTGTAACAACCTCATATATAAAAACATAAAGACAAAATTAAAAGATCAGTATTATTCTTTAATTATAGCCCTCAAGAAACAGTGAAACATCCAGAGTCCTCTACACCAGACCATCTGCTGTGAGAGTACTATATTGCAGATAATATCCAACAACCTGAAGAAACCAAGGAGGGCAAATCTCCAGCTCCTGTTCTGCAGATATATCAGATCACAAGCTGCCAGGGCAGGGAGAAAATGCAACCTAGAATAAACCTTCAGAAACTACCTTTTCTCCCTCTGTGCCCTACCACAAAGGATTTTTGCCCTGTTTCTGGCTATTAGAGAAATGCTACGTAGCTCATCACTGTCTGCAGCCTCACTTCTCAGAACTGCCATTCTAGATGTCTTGTGAATCCCCAAATGATTCTTCCAGAACTGCTATGGAGAAGGTATAGCCAGCAGATTGAGGAAAAATTAATGAAAACTATCTGTGCTGTTATGAAGCATCTACCCTTTGTGTGCTTATTTACACAGTCAGTGCACAGTCATTTATACAGCCACACTCACTTGAGTTGCATGACATCTAGTTTACACCTCATCTTGGCTAGCTAGAAATCTTGGCAACTGTAGAAGACTTCTAGCACATCCAAGGTTAGACATGTATCTCATGCCGTTTCTTGTTTCAGTTCATTATTTTTTCTTTAGTACTTAAATCGTTAAACTGCTAAGAAATTCCTTATCCATTGGATTATTTAATATTCCATCATTTACTAAGCCCTTGCTTCAGCATGCAGGACATCAGCACTGGTTCTGTGTCTGAAGTGTTCCTCTATCACATTTGCAAGGAGATTAAGCACCTCATTGTATGCATTTTTTATCCTAAAGCTATAATTCATTTTGCTTACATTTCTTTCTGATAAGTTTTCTTCTCAGTTTACAATGGGGATAGGTAAGCTCTTATTTTCCCACAGTGGCTCCTATACTCTCCAGTTCTGTGTCACACACAGTATAGACTCTATCTTATTTAGAATCATAGAATCATAGAATTGTTTTGGTTGGAAGAGACCTTCAAGATCATCAAGTCCAACCATTAACCCATCACTGCCAGGTCAGCACTAAACCATATCCCTAAGTGCCACATCTATCCATCTTTTAAATACCTCCAGGGATGGTGACTGTACCAATTCCCTGGGCAACCTGTTCCAGTGCTTGACAAACCTTTCTGTGAAGAAATTTTTCCTAATATCTAATCTAAACCTCCCCTGGTTCAACTTGAGGCCATTTCCTCTTATCCTATCACCTGTTACATGGGAGAACAGACCAACCCCCAACTTCCTTTCTGGTAGTTGTAGAGAACAATAAGGTCTCCCCTCAGCCTCCTTTTCTCCAGGCTAAGCAAACCCAGTTCCCTCAGCTGCCTTTTGTAAAACTTGTTTTCTAGACCCTTCAACAGCTTTGCTGACCTCTTTTGGACACAATCCAGCACTTCAATGTCCTTCTTGTACCAAGGAGCTCAAAACTGGACCCAGTATTCAAGGTTCAGCCTCACCACTCCTGAGTACAGCAGGATGATCACTTCCCTAGTCTTTGTTGGGCACACTATTTGTGACACATGCCAGGATGCTGTTGGTCTTCTTGTCCACTTGGGCACACTGTTGACTCATATTCAGCTGGCTGTTGACCAGCACCCCCAGGTCCTTTTCTGCTAGGCAGCTTTCCAGCCAATCTTTCCCAGTCCTGTAGAGTTGCAGGGGGTTGTTGTGACCCAAGTGCAGGGCCTGGCATTTGGCCTTGTAGAACCTCACACCATTGATCTTGGGCCATCGATCCAGCCTTTCCAGATCCCTCCCTACCCTCAACCAGATCAACACTCCCACTCAACTTGATGTTGTCTGCAAACTTACAGAGTGTGCAATTGATCCCCTCATCTGGATCATTGATAGAGATATTGAACAGAACTGGCCTCAATACTGAGCCATGGAGAACATCACCTGTGACCAGCCACCAAACGGATTTAACTCCATTCAGCACCACTCTTTACGCCTGCCCATCTAGTCAATTTTTTATCCAGTGAAGCTTATACCCAGCCAAGCCATAAGCAGCCAGTTTCTTCAGGAGAAGAAACAGTGGGAAAACAGTGGGAAATAGTGGCATAGATTTTATAAAGTCTGGGTAAACAACATCCACAGCCTTTTCCTCATTCACCAAGTGGGTCAGCTTGTTATAGGAGGAGATCAGGTTAGTCAAGCAGGACCTGCCTTTCATAAACTCATGCTGACTGGGCCTGAACCCTTGTTTGTCCTGTATATGCTGTGTATGGCACTCAAGATGATCTGCTCCGTAACCTTCCCTGGCACTGAGGTCAGACTGACAGGCCTGTAATTTCCCAGATCTTTCTTCTGGCCCTTCTTGTAGGTGGGTGTCACATTTGCTAACCATGGAATCTTTGTAGTCTTTCTGAGTTGTTCATCCCTTCTTCCATAGGCCATAGAGTTTCCTTTTGTTCCTGACTTCCAACATAAGCTCTCTATTCAGCCAGGCTTCTTCTTGGACAGTTCATCATCACACACTGGGACAACCCGCTCCTGCGCCTTAGGGATTTTCCTCTTGAGGAATGTCCAGCCTTCCTGGACTTCATTGCCCTTCAGGATGGCCTCCCAAGGGACTCTATCAATCAGTCTGTTAAACAGGTCAAAGTCTGTCCTCCAGAAGTCCAAGATGGCAGTTGTAATTACCTCCCTCCTTACTTTGCCAAGAACTGAAAGCTCATTTCATGATTGCTATGCCCAAGATGGCCTCCAACCTTCATATCACCTACAAGTGCTTCTCTGTTTGTGAAAAACAGGTCTAGCAAGGAGACTTCCCTAGCTGGGTGTCTCACCATCTGCATCAGGAAGTTCTCTTCCACACACTCCAGGAGTCTCCTAGACTGTTTCCTCTCTGCTGTATTGTATTTGCAGCAGAAATCTGTTAAGTTGAAGCCACCCATGAGAACAAGTTGTAGTGATTCCAAGATTTCTCTCAGCTGCTTATAGAATATTTCATCTACTTCTTGATCATTGTTGGGTAGTCTGTAACAGACTCCCACCATGATGTCTGCCATGTTGGCTTTCCCCCTGATTCCTACACACAGACATTCAACCCTATCATCACCATTATTATTCTCAAGACCATCAAAGCACCCCCTAGTATACAGGGCTACTCCACCATCTCTCCTTTCCTTCTGAAGAGTTTATAGACATCCAATACAGCACTCCAATTGTGCACATCATCCCACCATGTTTCTGTGATGGCAACTATATCAGAGTTTTCCTGCTGTACAACAGCTTCCAGCTACTCCAGTTTGTTGCCCATGCTACAGATGCACTTGAATTGGGCTATAGATCCTGTCACATTTTTTGAGGGAGAAGGCCTCATTCCTACTGAATCATTCCCTGGTGCTTCTGTGATTTCTAGCTCATCAATATCCCTTCTGTCTTTGTTATCACATGGCACTCCATCCTGGGATGGCAGACCTAAGGAGATCACTATCATACTGTCCCACAAACACTGATGTGCCATCCCCAGGCTTATATCCAGCAAGCCTGGTTTTATCCCTTTCCTCCTTCAAGTCTAGTTTAAAGCTCTTTCAATAAGCCCAGCCAACTCTTGTGCAAAACCCCTTTATGTCATACTTCAGAAATAACAGGATCTGTTTGGTCTGTGCTAAGATCAGAGCAGCTCTTTTGGGACAGAACTATGAATACTTAAATATTAGTTAAAGGCCAAAGCACTGGCCTGTTAAGGGTAAGCATTCCAAAACCAGTCATGACAAATAATGTGGCCAAGAATATATGAGGCCTTTAAAAATAACAGTTCTGAGCTGTGACACTTGAACAACTATGTCCAAGTATATGTACTTCATAAAAAAGATACCCATAATTGTTGAGATATTTTGAAGTATTTAATCAAATCTGTGTCTGCAGAGGATTTTGAAAAGAAAAAGATTCACGAGTTGGCTTCAAACTTGATCCCACTTGGCTTTTTTATGTTAGATGTAAGGGTATCTCCAAACTCAGTTTGGGTCCAAAAAAGGTCACGTTATGGGAAATCACAAGTCCCACATTTTCACAGTCCCCTCAAATATCTAATAAATATTTACTGAAATAGCAAGCATGCTGAGCAGCTCTCAGCTGAAAATGAGAGGGAAGAAAGAAAAAAGACCCAGGTGTATTAAGTTCACAAAAACCCTAACATTGCAATACAGCTCTGAAATAGACAAATTCAATCAGAAGGTCCTGCTGGTGTAGAATGAAGTATTAATGCTCTCATGTTTGTATTAAGATCTCATCTTCAGTATTGCAAATATTGCTGTACAACTCCATCTGTAAGAGTAACATCCAAATAAGGGCAGATGTGAAGAATGGCCACTAGGATGGCAAACAGAAAGGCCTTTCATCCAAGAAAGCTAGAAGAGTTTGATTTATTTAGTCCAACAAAGTTTGAGCTAAGAGGAAAAAGGTGTAAGTGCCTTCTATGAGGAAATTAGGGATCTTCTGCAGCAAAGGACAGACTTGACAAAAGACAAAATTAGGTACTGGCCACAAGTACATTTAAACAGTGAATAAGATTGCTAACCATCTGAAGAGTGAAGTTCTTAAACAGCTTTTGAATAGAAGCGAAGTGGGTATTGAGGTGGAAACTGAGCTTCTAGAGGGCTCACAATCTGCCCACAGTATCAGGCAAAACCTCATGATTCAAGGAGACCCTTTTGGGCCCTGCTTCATATAGCACTAAATCAGGTTTATAGAATGAAAAAACCAGTTGCAGGGCAGACTGGAGATCCCAAAACATTTTGAGCAGATATTTTACTAAAGTCAAAACATAGCATCAAAAAAGCAAGACACTGTGAATTGGGCTAAGGCTGCTACTGACAAGTGGGATGGGAAGAAAGGTTTCTATTTTCTGCGTGAAAAGATCTTGTATCCCCAGTAAGTAACTGTGGAAAGGAGACAGGCTCAGGGAATAAGAATGATTAGGACATGGTAACTATTCAGGCTCCACCTTAATAACAAAGAAGTCTTTAAGAATTCTCCTGCATTAATTAAGATTTCTGCACAAAGTATGTTGCATGCTTAAACAAACAGTCTCTTATTTCCTACATGTTTTTTTCTCTACTGCACCTTAAAATAAATAGTGTGTGTGGGGTGGAATCTAATCTGGATTGAATGAGAGTGTTGCGTTAGGGAAAATACTGAATGTTCCCATTCTTGAAGACTGCAATTATTAATAGACAGAGGTAATAAGAAAAAGGGAATTACCTGCTTAATGTAGCTGCTCTGAGGCTGGAAATTCCAGGCCAGACAATACTAAGCACACCAAAATGTCCTGTCATTTAGCATACAAGCAAAAGCTGGGATCTCAAATGACTGAAGACTAGACTGCAGGGGAAAGGAGGAGGCAAGGTCACTGAACCCCTAATATATAGAACTGTGGTATCTAAGGTATCACATGAACTAAAGCTTGAGGAAAAGAGCCTTATAAATCAGACTACATCTGTGTATGCACTAAAAATGATGATCCCTGTCAGACATGGTTTCCTGCAGGTATGTTCACTGTGACAGGTAATAAGAATTGGTGAAGTTTTGCTGGTGCATATTTGCCTGATATCTGACCAAAGCACGTAAGATACAAAGCATGTCCTGGTACAGTGCACAGGTTTCCAGTTTTGTGCCGGGAATCTACTTACAGGGACAAAATAAGGAAAATGGGAGTTAAAACACAAAAGCCCTTCCCCTTTGTTAAGTTGACCTGGTGGAGGAAGAGGAGTTTCTTGCAAAGGTGGATGAAGTAGTCCTGCATTCAGAGCAAAATTGACAGTGGTGTGTTTACAGCCAGAAACCACTTGGGAGAATCTCTGTTCTCCATAGGAGTAGGGCAGGGAAAGAGCAGCCACCTTGCCCAGCCTCTCTGCTTGCCCTCAAGAAGGCAGAGGGTTCTGTAGTGCAGGATCCACTGCCTCAGTGGAGGCTTACCACAGCATCATTCCTCTCAGTTGTGCAGCTCTCAACAAGACCAAAACAGCTCTGCATGTTCAGAGAGGACACTTGGTACATTTATCCCCTGAAATCCTCAGAAATTCAACCTATGACCTCTAGGCACAGTCCTTTCTACTTAAAATGTGAAACACAGAACCACAAGACAGCTGAGGTTGGGAGGGATTTCTGGAGATTGTCCAATCCAAATCTATGCTCAAAGCAGGGTCATCCAGAGCAGGTCCAGTTTGATTTTGAGCATCCCAAAGGGATCCCAGAGTATCAGTCTGGACAGCCTGTTCCCAGTGGTTTTTCACTCTAGCAATAAAAAATGTTTCTCTTGTGTTTAAATTGAATTGCCTTTATTTCAGATTGTGTCCATTGCCTCTTGTCCTTTCTTTGGGCGGCACTGAGGAGATTTTGATTCATCTTCTTTACTCACCCTCCAACTGGTATTTATACAGATGGATAAGATCTCCCTGGGCTTTCTTTTCTCCAGGTTTAACAGTCTCAGCTCTCAGCCTTTCCTTACATGTCAGATGCTCCAAGTGCCTAACCATCAAGTGGCCCTAAAGAACAGGCTTCTTCACCTATTTAGCACAACTTCTAAAGTGGGATAGTAGGTATAATGTTATTTACCATTCAGTTTAAATTAGACGATAGTATGTCTTCTTATCCACTTTCCATTGTGATTATTGTTGGAGATTACAAACAGGTTTTGTACTTTGAAGAGACAGCATATACTTATGAATTAATATCTCTTGAGTGTTAACTGGTCATTGAAGGAATACATGTTCTTACAGACATTTGAGTGATTCAAAGCAGAAGGGAACACTATATTCAAACTATTGTTTTCCAGGGCAATTTGCACCTCCACCATCTGTTGCAATTGCCATTTCTTCTATGAAAAACAGGGTCTAGAATTAAGACATGTTAATAAATCTCTGCTAAATGTAGTCTACAAAGAAACATTGCTGTCATTCTTTGAAGTTATTTGAACAGAGTTAAGAGCACATGTGCAGACATCATAGGCTTTGCAGATAATATTCAATATTTTCAGAAATAAGTACACTCAAATATTTGTGAATAGAATAGATAACAATTTCTGCCATCTGTGGGAATGCACATTAAGGGAGACAAAGATTGCATTTTTCATATTTCCTACATAATTTTGAAGATCTATAAAGAAATTAGTAAACAACAAAGCACAGTGTTTTTAAGAGAGTCAAATGACCAGATTTTGAGGCATACTAAGCACCTACTGAGAAAAACAGATGATGGTTTTCTTACAGTTGTGAAGTCAAAGCACAGTAATGAAAGGTTAGCTTAAAAGAAAAAGGTGGATTGTAAATCATGTTCACTTTGGATAATAAGCCTTAGAAAGCATTATTTGAAAATCAATTTGTATTTAGTAAGATTGTATCTTAATAACTTTAAACTTAGTTGAGGGGGCTCAAGCCAGATCTTCTGTGGTAGTATATATGGAAGCAAAGACTGGCTGAACACCTAGTGTTTCTCTCAAGCCTCTCACAATCTCTCTTGAGTTAGGATCCCAGATTTGAGCATTCAAGAACAAAAAATTGAGTCCTGGAAACCAAGACCTTACTTTCTATTGATAAGACTACAAATATAAAATCCTCACCTTGTGAGTCAGGATGCAGCTTTTGGAGGGTTCAGGAGAGGAGAGTGTGTGAGCTCATACCTGGAAGGTGCATGAATGTGGGAGAAGATCTTGCCCAGTGGTTCCCTGTCAGCTTGGCCCTTGGCAGGCATCCAGTGCCTGTGCCACCAGCAACCCTCATGGTGGGCAAATCAGGAATCCTTCATTTGTATCAAAGTCCTGGGGAGCTCTGAGGAACTAGCACAGGGTATCCTGGCATTTGGATTCACACTGAGGTCAAGAATATTCATGTGGCAGCTTACAAATTTCCTCCCAATAGGAGTTTCTGTATGAAAGCATCCCATCTGGCCTTGATACCCTCCCTTATTCTACTTGTTTCAGCTTATTTCCACACTCAGGCAACACCACATGACAGTTTGAGGTAAGTAAGTCAATCAAACTTAAATAAAGTTGAAGCTCTGCCTTAGGAGTGGTTTGCTGCCAAATATCTGCACTTTACTCATGAGGTCTGACAATCCTGGTTTATGATCCCATATACTGCACTCTAAGAAAGGTACAGCACAGCTCCATGCAAAGTGTTGTATTTCATGTATATAGCATATAAAAAGCAGAAGAAGTTGCTGTTCTTGTAAATTAAGGACTTTTAAGTGTATACCTTTAAGGGAAATTTAATTGAAGTCAGTGAGGCATCCTAAAGGAGAAATTATTAGAAAATCTGAAAACTCTCTGATTAGTCAGAAGAAGTAACAGAAATTCGTGTTCAGAAGAATTCTGAGCACCTTCTCTGTATGCTGCGGGAACTCTGTCATCTACCGAGAAATCTGAAAAGTGAAACCAAACAAGGTCATGTTGAAAGGTGGGAAACCCCTCCTATTCAGAAAGTAGTTTATGAAAAAAGAGAGGCTAAGTTTTTTCTTTTGCTGTATTTTGCATGTCTGAAAGTCTGATTGATATAATCACCAGTTTATTTCTGAAGAGCAGAAGCGCACCTTTACATCTTTCATGAGCTGCAATGGCGAAATCAGGTAGTTATTATTACCCGTACAAAATGTACTTGTTTAGCCTTTTTGAAATTATTTATGGCAGCCTAATTTAGAATTTTACACAGTGAAATCTGAAAGTGAATTTTGATTTAATAAAAAGAAACTAAAGAGATTACTTTGGAAAATGAACTACAGAGTTTCTTTACACACATACACCCCCCCCCCCCCTCAGATTCACTGTGACTTTGAAGAATCACATATTTGAGCAAGAGCATAACTTCATATTCATTACAGTCAAGCATTATATTCTTCACTAACCTTGACATCAGATATTTTAAGAAATGCCAAATAATATTGTACTTCCTGTGAAGAACTGCTGTCTGTCCAGTAGAGGTTAAAACAAGACTAGCACCTTACCACAGAATACTGGAGTGAGTCAGGAGACATAAGGTTTTTTCCTTTTCTGATACTGAATATATGATCTGCGGTTCACTGCTTTTATGCTGCTGCATTCCCAATTTTAACCTGGCAAAGCTGTTTTCCCACATCTCTAAAGGACATTTTCACAATAGATGGAAACTGTAACCTGAGGGCTATATGTTTTTAATACAGTGTATTTCATTCTACAGTAATCACCTACTGAACACTAAGAAGCTAATTCTGTAACAGATGCACAAAGATGAAAACTCAATTTCTAATCCATTAAAAGCTTATTAAGTAAATTGTACGGGGTTTCAAACTGGTGGTGATTGTGTGATGAAAACTTAAACCATCAACCTAACCTAGCTTGATTTTGACTTTACTTTTTTACTGGCACTTAGCTTCAAGAGAAGTGGAATATATTTAATGGCTCTTGCTGCCTATCCAGAACAACTGTACATTGTTTCTTGAATCACTGTGCAATTGCATGCCCTGGTAGCCTTAGTTCTGTTTCTTCTTCTGTAGATAAAAAAAAAATAATTATATTGGTCCAGAAAATACACAATTAATTATATAGAAATGCCAACAACCCCTTTTATGTCTCAGGCTCATTTAATTCCTCTGCCAGGAGCCACTGGAAGAAATGGTAACAGGACGACAGAAAATATTTTGCCATGAATATGAAGCGGATGCAGCCTCTTTCCATGAACACATGTTCTGCCTTTTTATTGCAGTACCCCCTCACTTTTAATTTATTCAATACTTAGCAAACATACTCATTTTTATTTCCTCTCTCTGCTTTGATCACAGAACATCTTCAAAGAATATTCCATGTGCACTGTTCACACAAGTGCCTTCATTTAATTGCCCAGGTAATTCACATGTGCTCACCAGGCTGGGGAAGCACAAGTTTTCTGGCATGAATGCTCTATGGATAACTGGGAAGTGATGAATTAAACATTTTCTGATGAGTTTGTACATGGATACCATGGGCACAATCAGGAACAACAACGATACATGCAGCTTAGAAATCCAATTTTCATGGAATTGTGCCAGTGAAAAACAATCACTCAAAACTCTCAAAAAAAGCACACAAAAAAGGAAAGATATAAAGAAAGGCAAAATGAATTAATTTGGAAACTGCAAAGAAACACGGGAGGTAATTGCTGCCTTCTGTAACACCTATTCCAGCATCTATTATTCTACTCAATTATGTCTACTGCCAATGTTAAGTATCAAAATGCCTCCAGGAATCATGGTTTACCATAATATTAATGGAGTTCAGATGATCTTAATATGAGCTTGGAAAGGAACATACTACAATGTGTAAGAACAGGGCTACATTGGAGAGACAAATTGAGAAGACTTGTCATTGCAACAGGCCAGAACGGCTTCTAATGTGCCACTGCTATTTAGATAACAGTGTGACAGGCATTTTAAAAATTACCCAGAATTTATGGGCCAGATCATGACACCATTAGTCATGCTGAAACCCAGCATATAACAGCAGCAGCCCTATTGAAGTCAGCAGACTACCAGACCTGAAGTCATGAGCAAGGGTTTCACAGTCTAGCTCAACTCTATCCCTGGGTAGATAACCTGTGGACTCAGGCATATAGTCAGGTTCTGCAGCAAAAAGTACGTAACAAATCTGAAGAAATTTTTTCCAGCCCCAAAATGGGGAAGGGGAGGAGGGCAGGGAGAGAAACTGTAGGCTTCTCTAATGTTTTGTTAGGCTTCCTGACTCCAATCTTAAAAAAATAAGCATCTCAAGGGATCCAGGATTTCTCTTTCCCCTTCTTCTTTTCTAGTGCAAAATCAACTACAGTTTTCTTAAGGAACAAAAAAACCCATCAATGATAAAGTTAAGAATATCGCCTTATCAGTCAGCTATATACAAGAAACAGAACAGTTGTCAAGACAATATTAAAGGTTTTAATGATATGCCAATGCTGCTTTGAAGGATACAGACTCTCTAAATTTCTTTTGAATGTGATACCAAGTTACAAATTACCCACATCTCATTCCTATGTTCTCCTTTATCTCTTCCTTCACTCTTCCTCTATGATTGCTATAGTTTTTGTATTTTTATTTTCTTTGTGTAGTTAAGCTCTAATCATACCTGATCCTAGCCATATTAGCTGCCTTTTTATGAAAGGGGAAGACTTTTATAACCACAGCAACAAATTTATTTGTGATATGATTTACCTCATTCTTTTTTATGGTGGTGAGGCTTTTTTTCCCCCTTTAATTACCCAACAGAAGCAAAATCTCTCATCCTTTCCTCATCTTTATGTACTTTGCTTGCAACCAGTTCCAGATGACAGCATGGAAGAAAGTTTTCCAGCTCAGTACAGCCACGTACTCTTATATATGTGGACTGACTTTCACTACAGAGAACAGGCTACAGAGTTTGTACTGACCACCCACTTAAAGTGTCTTCTGCTGTAAGTGCTTCTTGCAGTAATATTGCTTTTCTCCATATTAAGTTGGCTCTTCCTCACCGACTCTCTGAAGATCCCAGCACTTACAGACTGTGGAGTGAGGTCTTACTCTCTCAGATCTCACCTGTTTTATTCATTAATTTCCTTTCAGGCTCTGCAGCATTTATCAACTGATTCCTCCATCCTTTAGCCCTGCAGTGCTCAGGCTTGCTGAGCATTCCCAACTCCATCTTCTGCCTTTGCCTCCCTTGGTTCTGCACCATGGTGTTCCTAAGCACATCACTTGAAACTCAAAACAGCCTTGCAGCATGCCATAGGAACACACTTCGATTGAATGGCCTCAAGACAAATTCAGCTATTTCTTTTCCCTCCCCACTGTGTCCCATTTTCTGATGTTTATCCCTGTTTCTGTAAAATTGCCATTCTCCATTCAAAACCAAGATTTAATATTCATATTTTGGAGGGCCAAAGATTTCCTGGCAAGGAGCAGTTGTGCCAGCAGATCTATACAGGCACAAAATGACAATGGGAAGGTCTGAGCTGTGTTTGCCCAAATGCGGAGGGATGGCAAACTTTGCTTTCAAGGACTCGTATGATTCCCAGGCTGTAAGCATCCCAGGGCCTGCACTGGTATAAGACAGTAAGCAGTTCGGCATGCTCAACTGCTTCTGCTGCCTTCTGTCCTTGCCTGAAGAACTTGCTACCACTACTCTGCAGGGTGCTGCTCTGCTGCCCCTCTGAACCACTGCTGGCACTGCTCCTGCCTGTAGCCATGCACTGGGAAGCTCAGGCAGCTGCCCACCTTCTGCTGAGGCATAGTGACTGTCCTCCAGTGAGACTGGCACAATTTTTAAACACTGCTTGGGACAGGACTGTATCTGAAGGAGGACAAGTCTTGGTCTTGCACTGGAGCTCCATTTCCCTTTGATATCCTGAAGAATCATGGCCAGGGAATCCAGGGCACCCCAAAACCTCATAAAAAGCTGTAAAGGCCATGGCAGACCAACTGTTATCCCTGGTGGCACTAGCACCAGCAGATTTTGAATGCTGTGAGTGGTGCCTCTCCAGCTCCAGCCTGCAGCAGCTCTAAACCAAGGCAGCAGATGCCTGCACAGGCACAGACAGCTCTGCCAGGGGCCTGGGCAGGCCTTGGGAAAATATTACTGTAATGAATAACTGACTGACATTTAGCAATGCAAAGTCTTTTGTGCAGCTAGGGAAATGTCATGATGAGTTTTCTTTTCAAGGAAATGTGTGGGCCATGCCTTACATATGGATGTTTGCAGAGGGGAAAGGGACACTGGAGAAGGGACCTTCACTTTGTTTGCAGCAAACAGAAGCAAACCTCTGCCTTTTTAGGTGAAGGTAAATATGTCAAACTGCTGACATCAGAGGGGAAACTCCCTCCCTCTGTCCCATCTTTTCCTAGCTTGCCTTGCTTTAGCAAAGCCAGAGGTTACTAAAAACACATGGAATGAAAAAAAATAAAGTAGCCCATAATTCTGCAACAGTTGGAAGGGAGTTTTAGCTCATTTTTCATCTCTTTCACGTGGTGTGTTGAAATATGAGGCCACGAAGGAGGCCAAAAGACTTAAAAAGCCTATCATGAGGTAATTCAGCCACAAACCCCTAGCAGGGGAAGACAATGATAGCAGTGTGCTTGCTGTTTGTACAGGACTTGAAAGATCAGAGCTCCATAGACCCTAAAATGCACAATTAAAAATGAAACAACTCCTTGGGGCCTGGAAATTACCCACATCTCCCCCTCTGAAAATGTTTCACTCAAGTATCCTTTAAAATAGATAATTGCTTCTGACACCTGAACAACGTAGCTGTTGAGAAGAAACCCATAAAAGAATCAAGGTTATGTACCCATGTTTAACATTGCAACCTCCGGTGACCATCACATGTTTCTGTGCTTTATGCAGCAGCAAGCATCATCTAAATGGTCTTCCCAGCTTTGGGTGAGACAGCATGATGTAGCTGACCTGTTCCATAGGAGGGCCCATGTTCTCCAGCAGGACCCTACAAAGGAATATTCCACAGAGAAAAGGGGGGTCGTAGAAACAGACTGCATGGGATCTATCTGTTGCGCAAGCACAGATCTGTTCCTGGGCTTGCTTCCTCCTTGAGGCTCTCCAATGGTAAAGTCAGAGCCCAGGAAAGCAGTAGGCAGTGGTTTGTCCCTTGGACACAAGGGCAAAAGTTGGCTGCTGTCACTTTTGTACCCCATGACTCCCCTGAGCACTGTGGAGTAACCACCCCCAGTTCTGGACAAGTTCTGGGCAACTTCAGGTATCCAATGCAGATGGAGGTAATACCAGCTGTCAGACAGAGAAGAGGCAGTGAAGAAGTCTAGTGCCCAAATCTGGTGCTGAGACTGAAACCCGAGGCCAGCACACTGGTAAGACCATGCAGGAAGCAGGTGAATTGAAATTCAGGGAGGCACAGTAAGCACAGAACCAGTTTTTATCAGTTACTGGGCATCGTGCATAGACATACTTGTCATAACCATGGGATGGCAAGCATGCAGAAAAGATGAGTGGATTTACAACACAGCCCAGCCTGTTAGGACATTTACTTTCCAAGTGGGCTACCTGCCCCACAGGTATTTTTGTTTCAGGGCTTCTATGCATAGCCAGATCCATCTGATGGAAGGAGGGAGGGTATCACAAACACTATATAATTATTTTGCATGCTTTATCCCATAATTGTAGCTAATGTGGCATTTACAACTGCAGGATCAGACTGTAGAAAACCAAATAACAAAACAAACAAACAAACAAACAAAAAACCCAAACAAACAAACAAACAAAAACAAACAAACAAACAAACAAGAAATCAGCTGTGATAAGTAATCTCACTGCCAAGCTCAACTGAATCAGCGAAGCAAAGGAAAAATAAACTCTTTTTTGAATGACTAAATGCATACAGAATAATTTTATATTAAATAAACATGAAAACACATACCAACTTTAAAAACTGAGAACTCTAGCTTAAATGATTGCTTTAAAATATTAAAACAGTCCCAGGTTACAAAGTGGATAAATTGTTATTCATACCCAATATAGATGATGTAAGTCCCGCTCGAGTGCCAGCCATTTTAGCTTCTGTCTTCAAGTTACTCTTCCCAACAACTAGCAAACAAGAGAAAGAGGGGCTAGCAAGTCTTGCAAGAGTGGCTTGTGTTTTCTCATAATAGCAAAACGTTCACTTAAAGATAAAACTCTGAACGTGAAGACAGTAACTATCTCAACCAGACGGTGGCACTATAATCACTTGCTATCATAAGGGCATTAAAAGTAGAAAAAAACAAACCCAAAATAAACCAGGCTAACAATTGCAGTATCACTTTACAGCACTGCGTCTTTTAATTTACAAGAGACCTTCACAGATGGCTAAACATACATGAATTGCCTGTGTTACAGAGTCGAAACCATTAGCTTAACGAATGTCATGCTGAGAAGAAATAGTGTTTCATGACATTTAAAAAAATGCTTTCAAAAGAAAAACAAAACCTTTTCTTTCGCCATTGCCCTTCTAGTCCAAATTTTTCTAACCATTCTCAAATAGCAGGGAGGAATCCCAGTAGGCTGCCAGATCACCTCTCTCACCGCAGCGCTAACATCAGCACATGGGTATCAAAATATATAAAACACAGAAAGTATGGGGCACTGAACTCAAAGCTGCTTCTTGAGCAGATTAAGGGTCAGGATATACAGGACAGTAATTTGGTATTCAATAGATCATCATCATCAATTTGTGAAAAATACAGATTATGTTTGCTATGGGGTGTAAAGCATAAATGTTAGGAAGATAAATAACCTGTAAGGAAAGCCTGTCTCCTGTGGTGGCCGTGGTACTTTTGCCATTGGGTTCTGTGTGGCAAAGATTTCATGTTGAAGGTCACATCAAAATATACAGGGCCTGACTTTTTCAAAGAAGTGTGAATCCATGTTCATTAACAGAACCATTCCTGGTTTACAGGAGGAGGAGTGTCAGAAGAATCAACCAGAAAATGTGCCTGAAAGTACAGTGGATGCTCATCCTATTGGAGGGAAAGAAAAGAAACATGCAACCCTCCAGACATTACACTAAGCAATTTCTCCTGCTAACAAGAGCATTACTTAACATTTTTCTCCTGATTTAATTGCATTTTCTGCTATTTCTCTAGAGGCTTCTTTGCCTTCCTTCATGCATCATTTTTGTGGATTATTACTTTTTAAGACCTTTTTATTACTTTCCCAGGTTAATCTCTCAAGTGTTCTACTTTATCATTCTTTCTTGTAGAAAGTGGAAAATACCCATTTTTTTGGTCAGTTTTCCTTCTCTTCTCTGATATCAATAGATGATACATTCATATATACTGTTTTAGATTAATTGATTTCAAAGCATTTACCAAAGGAAGCCTGCAACATCAATGGTTTACAGATGGGGAAACATGATAGAACAATGATTTAGATACTGATCCTGCAAACACTTGTTCATATTAATAACTTTATGAGAACATTTGATGTGGCTACTTAGATACATCAAGTTACTTGTGTGCAAAAGTGTTTGAGGAACAAGTCTTTATCCATTAACAGAAGTTGCAGCTGGCTTTTCTCCTTCTTCAACTAACTTGAAAAACATTGCAATTCTTGAGCAAAACATTGGTTCTAGCAGTAGCTCCTCAGAATAGAAAGCGAAAGGAAAGTAGTAAAATCCAAAGTTGTGGTAAAAGAAAAAAATTCTGATTTGCAAACAGTCCAGATGAAAAATAAAATATTTGATTATTTGTTTGTTTGTTTACTTTATCTTTAGCCATGAAAAAAACATAAAGTAGAAATTTCCCTAGCTTTTTTCACATTGAAAAATCAAAAATTGTGTTGCCAAAAATTTCTCAAGTTTGGTAGTAGCAACAGTATGTTTGAAATTGCAAGGAAGGTTTCAACACATGACATTTCAGCTGCTCAGACATGTGGCTAATATCAGGTATTTGCCTCAATTGTATAAAGATACTTTGTTCATAGCAAAATCACTATTATTCACCACAGTGCAAATGAGAAAAACTGTACAACCAAAATACAGAGGGCCAACGGCCATACTGCCAAAGTAACAACCATATTTTATAGATGCAGAGCACACATAGGAAAGGGATCAGTATCTGGCTTCTTATTCCAATTCTCCTGAAGGAAGATTTTTTTCCAACCTTTGTATTTATGATAGAAAGGAAGATGACAAACATGGGGAAAGCAACAATTTGCCCAACCTGGATCAATGTAAAAAATGTTTCTCTTCTTTCTGGAATTCCTCCAGTCAAGTGTATTGCTCCAAACATGGGACTCACATCTTCTGTGAATAGCACAGCAAATGGCCTTTCTCATCCACCATGGAAAATAATTACTGTCACATAGA
Source organism: Megaceryle maxima (assembly GCA_024605025.1). NCBI lineage: Eukaryota > Metazoa > Chordata > Aves > Coraciiformes > Cerylidae > Megaceryle > Megaceryle maxima. Next base: position 29,997 of record JANHGN010002157.1, read on the forward strand.
AGAAAGATTCCTTAAAACTGATAACATTACTATGTACACCCACTGGACTAAATCCTGCTTTTAGGAGGGATCTTCCATTGTTTTGATCAACAGTCTTGTCTATCCTTTTTGTCTGATTTTCCTGCAGTGGGTCAAATAAGAGGTAACAGCAGATGAAACAGAGGTCTAGAGTTCTACAGAAGTAAAATGACTGGTGAACCCGAGGAATCATATTCATACCGTTAAACAGTTTGGACAAATTAATTTTGAAATTAGAGCAAATTTTCTCCATAAAGCTTAAATCACTTCCAAATCTCATAACATTCAACAAAACATACACCTTTCCTTTTATTAGTCCTGGAATAATGAAAACACAAGGAGTTACTTTGCCTTAGACTTGCAAGAGTGTGATTATTTCCCTCGCTGAAATGAAAATTTTCTGAAGCAAGATGAGGGAAGAATGGGTATCATTCCACAATTTTGAGAACTATATACATATGTGTATGTATACATAATATTTTTTCTTACATTA
>JANHGN010002159.1:7530-30456 GCA_024605025.1 Megaceryle maxima
TTCTATTTTTATTATTATTATTTTCATTAAAGGTGTTCTAGTTTCCTTTTCTAATCACTGAGTCTTTCTACCTTATTCCCCTTCTCTTCCCCTAGGGAGGGAGGGGGGTTAACAGAAAGTGTCTGTTATAGGTCTAAGGGGCCACCCTGACCGTAAACCGTGACACCAACAAATAACACTGACTTTGTTTGCAAATAGAACATCTGTTCAATTGTTATTGTAATTTGATTTGCTTTAACAATATCCACTATTCACTGGGAAACTCCTAAAGCAATATTGAAAAACTAAACATTAATACTGAGCTCAGTGCTGACCCTGGGATGAGAAATAGGATAATATGAAAACATGCTTTTTTCCCACTTAAATGTGAAAATATCACAAGACTGAAAAATAAGACCACTATACTTGTTTCCATGTCCACTGAACAAGTAGCATGACCATCTCCAGCAGAGCAGGAGGTATGGATGGGCAAAACACACCAAGAAAATGACTGTCATGTTTGCTATTGAGGGAGTGGCTCTTGCAGCAACACTGAACTTCCAGAGGCATTAAAGTGAGAAGTGCAAACTCTTTGATTAATTCCTGTCTGATCTGGATATCCTTTGTGGGAAAGCCATTTCAAAATCCACTTTGCCTTATATATTTGCCTTAAAAAATCAGTTTGATACTTGACTTCATTCTTAGTATGCTAATTACTTTGACAACATCTTTGAACACTGCTTGGAGGATTTGGTTTTATTCAAAAGCAGATGTGTGTTTGCCTTAATGTTTTATATTTCTTTGGAGAGTCCTTAGCTGGAGTATAATTTTTGTTTAGTTTGAAATTACATTTGTTAATTTTTTCCTCAGTTAAAAACATCTGCTTACACACAAACAAAACCAGAAAATATGAAGTATAATTGGGAGCCCATAGGAACTAAAACAGGTTGATAGACTTCCTTTGAAGAGAGATTCTGGAAGGAGGAAGAGATGTTTTCTTTTGCACTGACCATCCCATATGAGATGTCTTACTCAGAAAAAAAAAAAAAAAGACAGAAAAGAAACATGTGCCAGAATTATTTTAGTAAAAGCAATGTGTTCATAAAACACTGAAGGTCATTAGGATATAACTGATCAATTGTACTGCCTTTAGGCAATGACTCAACCACCAGGTTTTGATGGCTACAAATTTATTCCTACCCTTCATGAAACATTATCAGCTGTCCAAGCTCTCCTTCCCAGTTCATGCTTCAGGTGAGGAAGAGAGAATTTCTCTGAGTATAACATACTTCTCCCCCTCTCACCAGTCAAGTATATTTTATTTCTTTGGAATCATTTTGTCACATACTGCATAGAGTCATAGCATCACAGAATTGTTTCAGCTGGAAGAGACCTTCAAGATCAAGTCAAACCTTATTCCTAGCCCTATCAAAACCACTAAACTGTGTCCTTAAGCACAACATCTAATCAGCTCTTAAACACCTCCAAAGATGGTGACTCCACCACCTCCCTAGTCAGGCTAATCCAATGCCTGACAACACTTTCAGTAAAGAAATTCTTCCTAATGTTCAGCCTGAACCTCCTCTGGTTCAATTTCAGGCCATTTCCTCTTGTTATATCACTTGTCACTAGGGAGAACGGACCAACTCCCACCTCGCTGTAACTTCCCTTCAGGTAGTTGTACAGAGCAAAAAGGTCTCAGCCTTCTTTTCTCAAGGCTAAACATCCCCAGATCCTTCAGCCTTCAGCCTTTACTTTCCCAGTTACAACTTGCATGTTATTCTAGAACTGCACAGTGACCTTGGGTATTTTGGTGACATTAGCCCCATATAATTCCAGCCAATTGCTGCCCATGTCTGTGCCAATTAATTGGAGGTGCCCAGTAATACTGAAGCCAGTTGACATCAAAGTATAAGTCCAGCAAGTCCGGTACAGGGCCATGAAGACAGGAAGCTTGAACACATGAAATACAAGGAGAAACTGCAGGAGATGGGCTTATTCATCCTTGAGAAGAGAAGGCTCATGGAGAATCTTTCTTCTGTTTTATTGCAGAATGTACCTAATAAGATGGTGTAGCACAGATGGAACTTCTTTTGTTTCTAAGAGCAGCACAACAATAGCACAAAAGTCAACAAACAGAAGCTGCAACAGTGGAAACTCTGATTAACTATCACAGACAAAAAAAAAATCACCATGATCATAGCCAAATTTATGAAAAAGGCCTGAAGAGGGGACGAAGTGTCCATCCCTATAGACGTTCAAACTGGAATTTGAAAAGGCCTTGAGCAAACTTCTCTTAACTGGTCTTGCTTTGATCAGTGGGGCTGGCTTGAGACCTCCAGAGGCCATTTCCAACTACAGTTATTCTGTGATTCTCCAATTTCATGATCACCTGCTCTTGAAGCACTGCAAAAGCTATTTCACTGTGGGACAACAGAAATTTGAAAGGCTTGAGTTACATTTCCATAGAACACATCATATTGACTGGGTGCCAAGGCATACCCTTTTAGCATTCAAATTAATTTGATATTCAGGCTTATTGTTTATCCTCTCCCTCACTAAAGATATAAGGTACATCATTGAAAATTGAGAATATGCTTTTTGAGAATTATGCTCAATGCAGTTTGACTTACTGACACATATACAAATTATTCAAAAGAGGGTCATTCCAATTGCTAAGGTTTCTTCTTCCTTGCCACTCAGCCCTACCTCACTAGTAAATATTAAAATGAATAAACTAAACATTAAAAGCAAAGATATTCAGAGCCAGTAATGCTAAACTGAGAATTGTAACACACATATACACACAAAGTAATACACAAAATTCAGAAGTCATGAAATAAGATGCTTCAGTAGTTACCAGAACATTAAATTATGACATGAAGAGCTTCACTGAAAAAAAAAAAAAAAGTGCCAAAAACCCCCCACCTTTATCATATAATTTATCATAAAAAAAAATCAAGATAATGGAGAGGCTGTATGTGCAGAGTATTGCACACAGGTCATGACTCTGCTAGCCAGTCAGATCGATGCTGCATAGAGGTCACATACCATGCAGCTGACTAACAAATAAAATACACATAGCTGCTTAAGTAAGTAAGTTTCATAGGCTTCAGAGTAACAGCAATGGCCACACAAAAACTGGATGCATTCAGCATGAGATCAGAGTGGACGAGATCAAATTCACTGGGGCTTAAAACCTCTGACAGGAGAAGGAGGCTGGAAGCACCAATTCATCAGATAAATCGCCAAGAAGCAAACCTGAAACAGAGAGTGCATCACTGGCTAAAACAGCAGTTTATTATTTACTAGGGGATGTCATTAATGGACAAATCAACTCACCACTACACAAGTGTGTATTTTGAATTTTTTATCCTCTGTTTCAAAGGTGAGGGAGAAACAGGCCCATTGTTCCTGCAAGTTTTGTTGCATTTTGTATTTCCTATTAGAGGAACTGCATTCTGTCCCATAAGAAGGGGACTGTTGTTCTTCCCAACTGTCCATCAAAAGACAAAGCAAGTAAGACAGGCACCAAATGATTAAAAGCCTGTGGATTTTAGTTGCTAACCCAAACTATAGCCATACTTTCAGCTAGACTTGGATCAAAGTTCATTCTCTTCTTCCACTCCCACTATTCAATTGGACGTACAGGTTCAAGAGTGGGCTTAACCTGATCTCTGGAGTTCTTTGGTGTGGAAGTGACTGGGAAGAGCCTGGGATCCCCAGTGCTAGAGATCGTAGTCTGCACTCACGGGAAACCTGGGCTGTGTATTCTCAAGGTAAATCCTCTCAGAATGGTCTACAGCCACAGTAAGAAAAAATATATAGAGAAAGAAGCAAATCACAGTGCTTAGAATGCCTGAGACAACTTCTGAGTAGTTTTGTCCTCAGTATATAGACATACCTCATGTCATTCACCCATTATGATGCAGACATTTGGTTGCAGATCTAAGAATTATCACAGGCATGAGACAAATGTAAATTTTTTTCCTTCTTCCCAAAGGACAGAAATACAAGTAACTGTACACTAAGGCTGAATTTATTCCATTTATCTCTGTAGATCAGGCCCCCCAATAGGTATAGTATTAGCAAATTTGTCAGTACCTGGCCCAAGACTATTACACAGCCGTTCCTCAAACAATTGTGAGAGTTTAAGCATCACTTGAGCAGAATTTTCAATACATCCCAGTGTCCATCTTTCTTCCAATTGTTCTCTCTTTTCCATTATCCTATTTTCTTTGTTCCCTCATTTATGCTCAGCCGGTCTACCATTCTCCATTTCTGTTTTGGCATCATTATTGTTATTAGTTTTTCAGTATTTGTCTTCCCCTACCACCTCTCATCTGGGCCATTTGCTTTGCCCTTTGTTTTATTCTTTTCTTCTAGACCGGTCTTGCAATAAGAGATGACTGCACGGCAGGGAAATCTTTCATCTTGATGTTCAGCCAGTAAACACAAATGTTGAGCTGACTCTCTGGAGTCTGGGGTTTTTTTTCTCCCCATCAAACAGAACAAAGTAAAACACAACAGCTTTCCTCAGGTGAGCCACAGAGCTCTGTCCTCTGCCAGGACACTTCTCATAGATTCTTCTGGATGGGCTTTCTACATGCTTTGCAATCATAACTCCCAGTTTGCCAGTACAGAGATTAATTTTGTGTTGTCTGCACATCACATCATTTTATTTCTTGCCATGTCATATTCTCAAAAAAACATTTAATGATGTTTCCTTCCTTTATGAACACACGAAGATGTGTTCATATAAATAACACCAGAGTTTCATTTTTTAATAAGTTCCAGAAGACTTGCTACCTACAGAAATCCAGTATTTCCTTACATTTACTGCTAGTGGAATTAGGAGAAAAAAAAAAAAAAAAAAAAGATTGTTGAATGCCAACTCTTTTTTTTTTTTTTTTTCTTGACAGATTGCCTAATAAGTAGATAAAATTTCAATGAGAAATAATGCTTCAAGTCAAATGACAAGGTTCTGGCCCTCTAAATCTGATATCTTACAGCTTGTGCTGAGAGGTCACAATTGCAGACACTTTCCCATTTTCATTTTTTCTGCTTATTATTTTTTATGAATGCTTTCCATACGGAAGAAATTTTTTCCTTTTCTTTTAATTTTTGTTTTCTTTTGTGCCTGCATATGAGAAAGATATACCATTACCTAACCAGAAAATGAAAAATATATATATTTAGTGATAAATTAGGATTGCTTGGCATTTAATTTTGTGTTGTAAGCTTTCGCTCCCTCAAAACAGAGCAATTCTTTTCCAGATAGCTGGCTTCTTAGGAAATCATTCAAGAAGCTTACACAGTCCCACCTGCAAGACAGCTGCTTGGCGCACCCAGCGGTTGGCTTCCCACCAATGCTTCTAGGCAGACAGCCAAAGAGAAAGGTCACCTGAGAGCAGCCTGCCAGGTAGAGGTGAGAAAAGCTACTCATACAGTAAGGGAGCTGTATGTCATGTAGGGCAAAGAACACAGCAGCCTTGAGGCAATCTGGGCAATCAAGGCAATCGACAGGCTAAATATTTGAAGTTTTCAAGTAACTTAAATCTGAAGCAACTTACAGCCAGGAGTCCTAAAAGAAATTTCCAAGATCTCCAAAATTCTGCTGGTTGCTAAAAAAATACCTTCATATGCATTAGTACAGAGTAAGGCTTACTTCTCGATACTCAGAGAAAAAAGGGATTATCTAGGTAGCTACAGGCCAGTAAATCTGATTTGACTCTCCATCAGAGAAATCCTTAAGATGATATGGGATTCAATTAGTGAAAATTAAAGGTAGAAATGTAATTAACATCAGTCAATACACTTTTATGAGAACACTTCATGAAACCAAATGGATCTTCTTCTTTGATTTAATCATGTATGTGAAGTTGATAATATAGTTAAAATAATATACTTTAAAAATTACAAAAAATATATTTATTAAGGTGGATGTTAGATTTACATTTGATAGTCAAATGAAAAAATGTACTCTTCACAATATTACTGATGTATATATTAAATGGTTAAAAAACAGATGGCCTATCCACAAGAGAGATATCAGTGAAAAACCACCATCCAGTGCAGGTGTTTCTGAAAGGATTCTGCTGGATTTGTATTCTGTGAGCCTTACCTACAAATGGATATATATCCAAACTTGGAAAACAGTGACTTGGAGGGGCTTGGTGGTGTGGAGTGCATGAGGAGGTGTCCATGAACATGTAGAAATCTGGGGGGAAAAAGGGAAACCTATTTCTGTGTATGTATAAACAAAGAAGAAATCAGGAGGAGAGAAAGCTGATGCTACCATGATAAATTGTAAAAGAAAACATGCTGAGACATCTGTCGTAATGCATAACAGAAAATTATACTGTTTACAGAAAATGTACTGAGAAAAGCTCTGTAACCTAGGCAGTGAAGCCTTCATAATATTTGTAGAGACTGATCTAAGTATCAGTGACTAAAGAGCATTCTGATCCAGCTGGAAGATTACATCAAATTGAGTCATATTAATGATTGTGAGCAATTTTTTAATAGCAAGGTTGATTACCAGAAGCAGTGATGGTTTCTCCATCCTTTAGTATTTGACAGAAAATACTAGATTCATTGCTCCAAGCTTTGTTCAGGCAGACAACAGTGCCTCTGCAATTAAACTTCATGTACAAGTTGTAACATGGGGATAAGTTGATGAAATATAAATACTTGGGTACACAGCAGTTAAAACTGAAGAAGGCAATATACTTCTCAAACTTTCAAGTTCATGGAGATATCCAAAACACCATTAGTGGCTGTACAGCTTTCCTGATGAACTCTGCAAAAATGGCTCTTCCACTTCATGTGATGGGACAGGTCACATAAACTGGTGGAGGCATATTTGCATGACACAGGACAACACAGAGAATGAGGTACTTAAAAGTTGTTTAGCTTGGGATAAATACACAACTTCAGGCAAACTCTTAGGTGATGTAAGTCTTACATTTCCCCTACCAGCAAAGGTGTTTGGATGTCTGGTTCAATCTTTTTAGACAGTTCCTAAGCAGTTTCGGATAAACAAAGTCACAGGTACTAAATGGCTTTTTAAGTGTGGTGCAGAAAGACTGAACAGAAACCACCACATAAGAGAATGAGGTTTGAATGAACATATCAACTCTTACTATCATTTTACAAATGATCCTTTTTAAAATGAACACACTGGAAAAGACATAGATCATAATTTGTTAGAAATAAACTCCTATTAAATTATTTGCAGCTGTAGGACACTCAAAAGACAAATCTTCAGCAAACAACCTTTCAGCTGATTCTGTTTTTTTCAGCCATATCAACATTATGTATTTAAGAATTCTCCTCAGTTCTCAGTTTAATACCACCCAGCCTATTGCTAATAAAACAATCTTTCTCCTTTGCCCTTTCTAACTTGAAGCTTATGCAAATTACATCCAAAGATATAGTCTTTGGATTAAGATTCCACACTGATGGACAGGTAATTTGCTTTCACTGTGGCAGGTAATGCCACTCTCACACAGATGCCCAAATGCTGGTTCAATTTTCTTGATCATCAGTAATGATGACAACTATTAGCCTGATTTTATCCAAGCACTGTGCAAGGATTTTGTTATTTTACAGAGTTTACCCATCTGATCTTTGCTGATGTTCTCACTGATGGATAGTGCAACATCACTACAATGGTGCTGAATACACCATCTGGATTTTATAAAAGAAGCTTTGCCTTTCAAGGTAACTATGGGGTGGTGTGAATTAATCAACAGACTGCCAAAAGCCGCACAGACAAAAGCGTGGCATAGAATCTTCTTGGAACAGGCAGGGAAGCATTTACTATGAATTCACTGGGTATCAGTCCAGGCTGTGATATGCAGCCTGTAAAATATTATCCCTACAGTAGCAAAGGACCATTCAATTGCTTATTACCCTACAGACATTTAAAAAAAAAAAAGTAAAAGTGAATTTTTTTATTGGTGAAAAAACTTAATCTTTGAAAACTCTTAGAGAAGCCCAGGATTCTTACAAAAAAGGGTAATGCCAATACCCAAATGCTTAAAGCCACTGTATGACGGACTAGTCAGCAATGGAATCTCTCCCATGGGATGACTACAAGGCTCATAATTTTAAGAAGAGAAACACTGCATATAGATGTGCAAAGGTTATGCTTACATAAAACAAACTGCCAGAACACTGGCACTGAAGTAGCCAGGGTAAAGAGTTAATTTATTCTTTCTTCACTCCTTCCTTTGTGCTGGGGCCATATAGTAGCAGTAATTGTCTCAAGTGGTCTGTAGAAAGACCCCATTTGCATCTCCCCCACCTTTAGTCTATTCCATAAGAATTGTATAATTACTAGTTTAAAATTATTGTTGCTTAAATTAACATAGCTTCTAGAGGCCCCAATCACAGTTAAAAGCCTGTTCAATCTGGGACTTTTTCAAACTCACAGTTACGACTCCACAAAGTCTTCACAATGACAATAGATACAAGAGAGCAGAGCAGAAGTAAATGACTTGTCTAGGTAATTCAGCAGGTCAAAGTAAACTACGAGAAAGATCTTTCTCATCCTCTAAACCATTGCATATCTACGAGGCAGAGCTCATCCAAGGTACTTAATGTTCAGTTCTGTGATTTGCTGTAGAAACAATTCAACAAAATAAAAGCCTTCTGAACACCAATGGTCTTTCTCCTTTTTATTAAAAGAATAACACAGGTGGGTAGGATGGCTCCCAAAATAAGTTGTTAATGCTTTTCAGAGGTAATCTGGGAATTTAAATACTTTCAATAGCTTCAATTAATACTGTTGGCTGTTGTTTACCCTGTGTGTCTCTGATAGCAAAGCAGTTGGTCCTAGCAGCTGTCTGAGCTTTCAGAAAGTAAGACATGAGTTTTCAACATTGTGTTTTGTACACAGAACCCAGCTGCTTGCTATTGTTTTTCTCTTCTACATCTCCCATTCCTTCCTGCCCTTGAGCTCATAAAGTGCAAGAAAAAAAGACAACAAAAAGGCATTAAGTCTTATGTCTGTATTGAGGCGATCTTTTTATTAATCCTGGAAACAGTACTTTCATAATGATATAATTCTGTGGCATCCTTTGCTGTGAAAAGAATGAGCTTTTTTAATTGAACTTGTTAGCCAACTTCTAAAATCAAGAAACAAAGCAATTAAAAGGAGAGAACCAGGGAACTTACAGATGAAGAAGCACATGCTGATAGAAAGTCAGTAGCTTGGAGCTCTTTCTCAGATCTGCTGCTGAATCATGGCAGTCAAGAACAACATATTTTTTTTATTTTCAGTATCTGTAGACCAGATCTAAATCCTTATTTAGAAATATTCAGTAAAAAGTCATAGAGTAATTAGAGTTGGAAAGGACTTTTAAAAATCACCTACTCCAAGCCCCTGCCATGAGCATCTTCATCTAGATCAGTTTGTTCAGTGCTCTGTCCAACATAACCTGGAACATTCCAGGGATGGGGGGACATCTACCACCTCTCTGGGCAACCTAGGCCAGTGTTTCATCATCCTTAGTGTAAGTAATTTCTTTCTTCTATTTTACCTAAATCTACCTTCTTTTAGTTTGAAACCATCCTCCCTTGTCCTGTCACAACAGGACCTGCTAAAAACATTGTTCCCAACTTTGGAACAATGAATTTTGAAATTTGAATTTTTTGAAATTTTTTTGCAATGGTCTCATCCATTGCACTTACTATGAACATGATCAAGACTGGAGAGCAAAGGGAAATGTAGGATGACATCTCACAATTTGTGAGTGATACAAGAGGACATCTCCAACATTTCAAAGGTGCAGACTTTTTGATTTACCAAATAATGAGAGCCTATAGCTTTTCTTTAATTCTGAGAAGAGAAATGAGACATTTGTCTCTTGGTAAGGAAGACAATAGTTCATACCAAAGCTTCAATATGGTATGCAAGTTCCAAGAAAAGCCCTTCTTCACAGAAATGAGGACTGGAGGTCACAAAGGAAAAATAAAACAGTGGAATCTAAAAATGAAAAATTCAGTTATTATTCTGTTATGTGATGTATTTTTACTTTCATACCTAGAGAATTTCCAGATGCAGAAAGGCAGGAGACTTTGTGCTACTGGGCACTACAAATGCATATATATAACCATGACAGGAAACACACATCAAAACTTTCAGTTGAGAAATAAGCAGTCAGAAGAACTTTTCTTAACCTTTTCTTCAAATTCTCTTATCTTTGCTGTTCACTCTCAAGGACAGCAATCTGTGAACTCACCTTTAAAGTGTGTAAAGGAGTTTAGAAGCTTTTGCTGTATAGGGTGGCCCTGAAGCTTAATCCATTAATGTCTGTCTCAGAATAAGTTCTGTTCTCATTCACACAGAAATGGGCAAATTTGCCTCTCCTTCAAAGTGAAATGGACCACACCTCTCATTAACATGGCATTTGATCGCACACAGCAGGTGTCATCCCACTTACAAGGAAATGTCATATTCCGATAATATCCTCATTAATATTAATTATAAAGAACTGTATTCATGAAAATTAATGGTGTTATTTATCTTCTTTTAAAATTATGTAACAGAAATGAGGAAGATGGCTAGCAATATATATCATGACTCTACTTACCATGGAGCATCAGACCTCACCCACTGTCTAGGTCTCACAGAGACTAAGAGACCTCTGCCTGATTTGTTCTGCTCCTCTCTTCCAGATTGATTTCCTCACAGTAATGAAAGGAGGGAGCACTATGACATCTCCATTCACTTCCAAGCTCAGGATATCATGTGGCATTATGAACTTGAGGAACATTGGCCCAGAGTTAATCTGCACCCAAGTTTTCTGTAACCATTACAGAGGGAAATGCAGATATTTGCAGATTCATTGGAGATTTTTCCTTGAACCATAGATCCCAGTAATGAAAGAATAAAGAACCAGCAACTGTATTTATGTGCCCATTAAAGGAACCATCTTAGGAAACTGCAGTTAAAGTCTGTTTATCATTGTTCCTGTATACTGCTTCCAGAAGCTTAACTTTAAGGAGCTATAAAAAGGAAAACAAGCTATTTCCAAACTATTCTCGCAATTTAAATAATAATTAACAAATAAATCCAGCAACTATAAAAGAAAATACACAGTAAGAGATGGAGCCTCAGTCAGTAGAAGATGTGTGCCTAAGTCTGCACATAGGAGCACAAGCCCAAACTTGGCAGTCAAGAACCAATCCATTGGTTCCCATGGAGTTACACCACAGCCATGCCAGCTCTTACCACAGCTAGAGCCAGTTAACAGCCTGCTGCTGTGGAGACTGATGGGCAAAGTAATTCATCATGCTGTATTTAGATTGAAAAGTGAAGACTCTTGCTCTGGATTCAGAGAGGGCACAGATGAGACTGTGTGCACCATCCTGTTCCTAATGTGGATTCCTGAACCATGGACAAGCATGGTGAACCCCAGCTCTTCTGCTCTACCTCAGAGCCACTTATCCTTTACAGTCTTTATTCTTGCTCCTGCTCCTGCCCTCTTCCTGTCCTTTATTCCTGCTCCTATCTGAATTCTTCCCAAGCTATCCTAATAATTTTCCCTAAATGTATATTTTTCAGGCAGAAATTCTGAAACTGGATTATACAACACACAGAGATTCATTGTCTTGAACTGAGAATGAGCCACATATGAAGAAATCCAGGTCTTTCAAGACTGAAAACATGCCTTTTTTTGTGTGTGAGCTACACAAATTCATTTAGGAACTAAATGCCTATATAAAGAATATTGAAATTAATGCTTAAATTATTATTCCATCTTTTAACTGTCTGCTACAATGCTGAGTTCTTATCTCCTAACAGAAGAATGTAAGAATGGCCTTAAAGGGGCCCAATATTTTCTCTATCAAAGTAGTCAAAAGCAGAGAGCTAGAAAAAACACAGTAATAAAATAACTGGGGGCACATACAGTGATATTTCCTTGACATACTCTTCCAGCCTCCATCACTCTGTGTCTCAGACACACTTTGTGCTCAGTAGTTCTTGAATTAATTTTTCTCCCATAAATTTGACTAATTGCTTCTTGGGTGTGTGAACTTTTGACATCCATTGTATTTTGTGGTTGTAAATTCCACAGTTTAGGTATGTGTCGTGTTTTCTTAACCTAACACTTGATAATTTCACTTGATATCCTCTTGTACCTGTGAGAAACAATAAACAGTATTTTCATAGTTGCCTTATGGAAGTTAGAAAGTTCAATAGCATTTGAAGTCATCTTAGTCCAATCATTAATATTCCTTGGATGGAACAGATTTTGTACAGTGCCTAGAAATATATGTTGCCTTCTGTAAAAGGCATCCTTATCAATACTACATTATTTGTTGACTTGCAACTATTATGTAATAGAATTAGAAAAAAGGGCATCCAATACAAGGGACCAAACTTACTTCTCAGACCTCAGGTGTAGCTTAGCCACTATGTAGAGAAGAATGTAACATGAAACTTGGCCCACGGGTTATATTTCAGATATTCTCCTCTATTTAGTAATGCCTATTGCCCTGAAACAACATGAGATCATCACATTCCTTATCAGCTGTCAATGTCTTCATCTGTTTGTGAATCTGGACCTTAATCTATTTTTACCTGTGTGTAAGTTTTACTACATGTTTACTTGTCTCTTTCAGTACCTACATATTTGCCAAAATGCAATGTCAAGTGTTGTCCCAGTTCCATTCCTACACAAATCAGTGCCAACCAACCTGGGGAAGTAGTAAATATTCCAAAAAAACTCAGATAAGAATCTACTGTTTCCTCCCCTGAAGCAGTGGTAACAAAAGCACTGGTGAAGCATTAACAAGTACATCTCTCGTTTGTATTAAGGGAAAGAGAACTCATAATGGAACAGGCTTGGAAGGAACATAAAATAAATGATCATGTTAATGTTAAAGTAGATTAAATAAGTCACAGTACATTAGATTATTTTGTCTGGCTTTTTACACTCCTCAGGTGCTGCTGGGCTGAAATCCATATGGGACAATTCAGTTTTCCTGTGAAAACACCATGGCGTTAAAAGTTCAAATTTGTGCAGTCCTGTAAAAACTGAGACTGTAGCATTCACCTGAATAATGTGAATATTCAGCCAGTGAGGTGTCTGTCTTTATGGTAATGAGTCTTTATATTTAAAATGCATGCAGCTTGAGAACAAGTCCATAAGTTGCTACTTATGCTGAATATTATGCCACCAGGGAACAGTATAATGCAAAGTTCAATTTCAAATGAGGTTTCAAAGGCAAGACATTTACATCATGTCTTCAGACATATGGGTGCTGAAAAAATGTTTACTACCACCTAGATAACAGTGCTTCTTTTGAGCTGTTCCACCCTATTGCTGCTATGCAGATTGTCTTGTGTTTGTCAGTTTGATTGTCAGTTGTTGGTTCTCAGATGTTAAGATACAGATTTATGTCTGTAACTGTTATTTTAGTTCTTCATTCCAAGTAGGAATAAGTAGTAGCAAAGTGCCTAACTCCTAAGGGAGCTATATCCCAACACACCTTTGAAGACATAAATTTTAATCTTTTAAACTTATTTACAGAAAAAGGGGTAATCCATGTATTTAACGCAATTATTAAAATATCATTTGCCTGCATCCACACTGAAAGCACTATGATGCTTTAAGAAACTAGCAATTTTGCTGTATAAATCTGCAGTGCATCACCTCTGAGGAGTGGAGAACACAGTTTCCAGCTTCAGATACTGACACAACAAAGTCCAAGCAATCTTGAATTGAGGGTCATAAAGAATTACTTAATGCTCAGGTTGTCTGGCTCATACTCTCTGGATGTCCCAACTTTTAGTCCAGAATGCACTGCGTGATATTGTAAATGTTATAATTATAATTAAAAATTTTACTTTATCTTAGAAGACAGGGGTGGCCAAGGCTGTTGTTCTACTTTACTTTTAAAGGGTACTGTATAAGTGAGAAGAATTCAAGAGAATGTTGCATACGTTTTGTTTAAGAAAATAAACCAGACACCAGGGCTCATTCTCAATAGTCAGTTTGGATGCAGGCATCCTGTAATGGAGGCTAAGGGGTTTTCATATTATGTACTCAAGACAATTCACCAGAAAACAATCCTAAGAATATTTAATGTACTAGTAGTTAGGTAGCCACAGAGGCCAGGTACCTGAGACAAATGTAAATTATCTTGTTGCAGTAAATTTCATGTATAAGAAATATTTAGATCTTATGACCCACTACCCTGGTACTACACTTTCATTAATTGACTATCCTTATCTGATTCCACTGTCAAAGAATCCCTATTTAAGGAGAAAATAGCCTGTGTGGATGCACAGTTAAGCAGGAGATATACTAACTGTGACATGGTGTGTATGTATAAGTTCTTTAGAGGGTGCTATTCCCACAATCAAGCATTGCAAGACTTCTCCAGTTTTTCTGGAGTATGTTGGCTTCATAGGACTTCTCTGTCTATTCAGTTTCAATGAATATATTTCTGTGTCAATAGTTCTTATGGTATCTGGACTTTTCTTCTTTAAAGTTCTAATCTTTAGGAGCATTTGATCACATGAAAATCTTCAATTTCAATGTTGATAATGGATTTTTCTATCTCTTGTGATTTCAGGGGAAAAATAATGAAAATGCAAGCCTTGCAGTCTGCAAAGCTGTTAAGAAATAGAAAGGATCGGTATGCTACCTAATTATGATTTTTGCTCAAACTCAAGACTGAAGGTGGGAGATAAAATAGGATGCTATTTATGAATGTCTAGGCTGCATAGGAGTGCAAGCCAGTCCCAAGTATATAATGTGGCTGAGTTTACATGATGGTATTAATTTATGTATTAATTTGTATGCTGCCGTTGTAGCATAGTTCAGAGTAGAACTGCTAAACTTCCTGGAAAATGGCTTCATCTGATCTCTGACACTTTTTCTTGATTAAAGAATGCTTTTCATTTTTTGATAATCACAGGAAAAGAAGCTCAAAACCATTTTTGAGAAAGAATGTATTTTACAGCAGATCCCCAAAGAAGGCTTTCTCTTTGCTTTCATGCCACACTAAGCCTTTTTTTAATTCCCTAGGTTAGCATGTGAACAAAAATGTTGATAAACAGCTTGCAAAACAAATAGACAAAGCTGCCATTGTGTAAGCAGTTTATCTGTGGCATCATTTGTTAAACGAGTCCCCATTCCAGAAACTCTTGATAAAATGCCTCTTCCCTTGGATGCTACTCTACCATTAACTGACTGACCATGTACTAACCATGAAATTTAAGTAATTATATGCTTGATTAGTGAATAATATTTTCCTGAGATGCACTACAAAGTCATTTAGTTCCTATTATGGCTTATTACCACATTATTTAGGCACTAATTCACTGTATGTACGTATAGGTAACCTGGTATCACCAGCTAAAACATAGTGGCAGCCTACTGCTTGGATGCTACATCAGTTGCCTCACGTCATGAGACATTTTTAAGTATATAGATTATTTTCTTACATTTGATTACTGTCAGATGGAACTGCATGCTGCTCCCTGATCTGCCCTCTCTGTAAGCTACTGCCAGTGTGATCCTGAACTGTCTCCCATGCCCTCTTCATTACCATTGATTTAGCCCGTAAAGGCCCTAGTGGTGTAGCTGCTATTCAAACAAATACAAAATTGTCCTAGCCTTGAAAAGCTTCCAACTTTGACAAGGAGTCATCAACTATCTCTGTGCTAGTTACTTCCTAATTATTACAGAATCTTTAAACATAAGCCTTAGTCTGTTCCCAAGTCCACATCTTCCTGCTATCCCTCTTGCACAGTTTCAGGCTGGGGGTAAGAAGTAGGGCATACTAAGTGTAAAGGTCTACCTCTGTTCAGAGCAAAATTATTGTTCACACCCTTCATGGGAAGACTATGAAGAGCAGATTCATTCTATCCTTTAGTTTTACAATATTCTTCCTGAAATATCTGGTATTTTTTAATGTACAGCAACATTCTTTCATTAGTATAACTTACTTTGTCATTCCTATATTACTTGCATCTTGCAAATTCAGTGTCTCACTAGCTACCATATAAATCAAGGATATTAATACTTTCTTTTAATAAAATACTATCTGGTTCATCTTTTTGATTTTTACTTTTCTGGAATTTGTTTAGGAACATACATATTTCATCTTGGTCTGGTTACTTATTTTTCAGTGTTCTGTGTAAATGAGTCTTTATTTCTTAAAACCGATGATTTCTACTTCTTTGCTTCATCTGCATTTTATTAACTTATGTCCCTATTTTTATTTGAACATAGATTTTTTAATAATATAATCTTTCTGATGCAGTTTACACGAAACCTAATTATATCCCTAGTTCCTAATAATAGGATACCCCTTTTCTCTGTTACGGTTTCTCTACCGCACATTGAGATGCTGATTCTGTTATCCCACTCCTTTGACTGTTTCTACGTATGTTATTCAATTCAGTTCAGAATTCAATGTACGGTTTTGGTTAGTATTTAGTGTGTTTTTTAAAGTGGTTTCCAATGTCATATACATGATGAGAAATAGTTTTATTTGGAAGACTTGAATGTTTTGTACTCTACAGATCATGCAGCACATCAGGGCACAAAACCAAAAAAAAAAGGTATTTAATCAATTAAATTTGATCCCCTTTGACATTTTTGTACAGCAGAATGTTCCCAGTATTACACCGTTGTACATTTGGCATACATACACAAAAACCCAGTTAACTTTAGAAGACAATTGTTTTTATTTTTATGCAACTAAGGTTTGGCAAACTGGTGCTTGTCCTTTGCTGGCACAGAGAAGGGCAAATTCTCAGTAACTTTTTCAGAGTTACACCAAGTAAAAATACTGCCAATGCCTTCTGGGGAATAAGAGACCAATGCAGAGTTCTTGTCTGACCTTTCCAGGGAGGGCATTACTAAAGATTTATTTGTTCCAGAATTCTAATTGGGGTTTTTTTGTGACCTTTCTGGGTAACGGTGATGTTTTTCTCAGACTTACAAAGCTCTCAGGTAGGGAATTCTTTTGCTGCCCTGACATAGCAACTGAATTCTAATCTGCATCCAAACTTCTCATCTCCTTTCTCAATAATTTAATGCTGCAGTCTTGAATAAGAGGACTTTCTTGTGAAATTTAGTTTATTATTTAATTAATTAATTACATACATAGATGATTTATCTGTTATCCCTCAAACCTGGAAAAAAAATTATCACATTATGGATCAGATCAGATTTATAGATGTGTCTAACAATACAGAAAAATCCTATGGAGATTTTAAAAAGCATATAAGCAGATGATGCACTACAGGTAACTGACTTTGTCTACACCTGTATTGACCTTGATCTGCAATGCCTGTGTTTCAGGCTTGGACTGTGTTTTGCATTTGTAGTGCTTGTGGGATGTAGGTCCCAAGGGGAATTGACTTACTTCCCACATCAGTCTTTCTCAGACAGAATACTATAAACTTTACTTCTTCACATTGGAACTAGGAAGCTCCAGGGATTATCAGTATCTATAGTATGGATTACCTGGGTAGAAACTCTGGAGTGGATCAGCTTTATTGTTCAGATACCCGTTCATGTGAATCTTCACATTATTCATTATGAAGCTGTCTGCTTGATTAGGCACTCAGTGTAGATCCAGAAACATTAGATACGTAACAACCTTCTTGATCTAGTCAGTAACTAAGCTTTTCAGTACTCTCTGGACATAGCACTTGCATTGCTTTCTACAAGTCTGCCCCAGGGTATAAATGAAAGTTATAAGGTAACATCTTCCTTTTTGTTATCTTTTCACCTGCAATATTATTTGACTCTGTAAAACCTTCCTTGTTATGATTTATCACTGCATGTACAAAAGCAAAGATGGAGAATGAAAAGAACAGGGATTTCTGTAACTCAGTATGTGAAAAAGAAGTTCAACACGTAATCTACAAGCTGGAAGAATCTCATTCTTCTCCACACTGTTGTCACCTCTTAAAACAGAATACTTGTCCCTCCCTTTATCAGCTAAAAGTGTGAACATCTATTACCCATTATTGCATGCACATACCCCACAGGGAGGTAAACTTAAATTATTCCATGAAAGATAGAGGCCTTTTATGATAAATGACACAGACTAGAGTGCAATTCCCTACAGAGAAAAGATAATTTTGTTCCACAGGTAGCTAAAAATGTGATATTTTAAGGAAGATTTTAAAATATCTGATCACCGGTGCCAATTAATTGAAAGAATATCCTCAGAGGCCCACTCTTAGCTCCATAACTTTCTAGGGACAAAGCTAGCATGATGGAGGAGAAAAACATGAAACTGGAAAATCAGAAAAGAAAGTTACAGGATCACAGGATAAGTCAGGTTGGATGAGACCTTAGGAAGTCTCTAGTACACTCTCAATAATATTTGAGAAGTCATGGAAGTCAGGTGAAGCCCCTAGTGATTGGAAGAAGGGACATGTTACACCTATATTCCAAAAGGGTAGAAAGGAGGACCCTGGGAACTACCCACCTGTCAGCCTCACCTCTGTGCCTGGGAAGATTCTCCTAGAAGGTCTGGTAAGGCACATGGAGGACAGGGAGGTGACCAAGGACAGCCAGCATGGCTTCACTAAGGGGAAGCCATGACAAACACTAAGGGGAAGCCTGACAAACCTAGTGGCTTTCTATGACAGAGTGACTGCATCAGTGGACAAGGGACAACCTGTGGATGTGATCTGTCTGGACTTCTGCAAGGCCTTTGACAGGGTTCCCCAAAACATCGTTCTGTGTCCAGTGCTGTGTTACTCTACACAAGAGACACATGAACATACTGGAGTGAGTCTAGCAAATGTCTCCAAAGGTGACTAACAGAGAAGGAGCATCTGGAACAGGGAGAGGCTGAGAGAGCTGGGACACTTTAGCCTGGAGAAGACAGATCTCAAGGGGTTATCTTAGCAATGTGTATAAGTATTTGATGAGAGGGTGTAAAGATGGAGCTAGACTCCTCTCAGTAGTGCCCAATAAATTGACAAAAGGCAATGGACACAAATTGAAATAAAGAAAATCCTATTTCAGCGTAAGAAAAATAAGTTTTATTCTGACAGTGGTCAGACGCTGAAATAGATTGTCCAGAGAGGTTATGGAGTGTCCACCTGTGGAGACTAAACACAGCCCTGACAAATATGCTCTGTATGACACTGCTTTGAAGTCTTCAAGACCATGGAATACAAGAGGTCCCTTCTAGCCCCCATGATTTCTTATTTTACTGCTATAAACAAAGAAAAAAAACCTCACTGTCTGGTTTTTTTTTTTTTCCTGCCAAATAAATTCACTTATTTTTCCATGTGAAATGTAAATTAAAGATTGGATATTATATACTATCAGATTTTTATTTAAAAATTATATCTATTTTTTTTCCTCCCTCACTGATTTATAGTCTATTTGGAAAACATTTTTAGTGAAATTTTATGAAGGTGAGTTTGTTTCATATCATTCTACCATGACCCTATTACATGCTAGCTGGGACAAAACCTCTAAACAAAATTTAAAATTCTCTTCCTTTGTATATTACTTCTTATTTTTACTATTCATTTCAATCACAAAATATGTGGCCTCCTGCCAGCATTATTGTGCCAGCATCCCATATGAATGTAAAGCAGGCAACAATGATGCACTATAATTACAGTGCTCGAAATGATTGGAAATAAATTGGCACTCCAATTATAGATGCATGAAAGAGGCTCCAGTATATCACAGTCAGTCCATTAATTTCTAAAATAGCTCAGGCGATCTCACTATTTTAGTGACATTCGTTATTCACTGCTGCAATGAATCACAGCGAACAGTGGGGCCTTGAAATTAACAAGTTGAAGGACATTTGAAAATAAAGGAACTTAAACCATTCCATGTTACTTTGTGCCCTGAAGAGAAAATAACTTCCAAAAGCAATATTAAACCTATTTGCTGCATTTTGAGAATGAAAATGTTAATGTATTTTTTGGTCTCACCCAATGTCATCAGTCAATTTACAATGTATTCCAACTGAGTAAGGAAATAATTTTATAGAAATCTGCACAGTAAGCACATCCACATTCCTCCAGTGTACTACAAATATTTTAATGGGAAAGCCAGTATTGTAAATGCTCCATGTTACATTTGCTTATCTCAGCAGGCTACTGCTCTCAGGAGAACACATTAAGATGGCATTGGTAAACCAGTCCAGGTGATAGGAGAATTGGGTGTGTGACCAACACCAATAGTGATTTCAGTCTGTACAGAAACTTAACTTCTTTAATATTTTCTGTACATAGATTCATCCCAGTTGCCCCTTTAGTTCATCCTGAGCCTTAAAAATGCTTTGTTTTTCCCTGATCCTGTGCTCTGAAAGGTTACTGTCAACCAATCATTAGCCCAGTTTTTCTGAGGTTGCATCTACAGTCACCAGAATAAAGGAAAAAGAAAGAAGTTATTTCTGAAGAACAGAGGAGAAATTAAAACTGCCTCCATGCAGGCATCTACCAATGGCCTTGTAGGTGGGGAGATGGAGAGAGATATATGAGCTCCAGACTTCCAGGGCCCTTCATAAACTGCTCAATTCAGTCTCTCCAATTAATAAAAGACAGTCTGAAAACTGAAATGCTTTCAATCTCCTCCACTGTGCACTGGGTAGTGGAATGGACTGGATACAGGACAGCACCAACACACTTTCAGTAGGATCATGCCTTTAGGCATCAGAAATAAAACCAATATATGAACACCCCAAACAATCCTGTGAATCTAAACACTTCAATAGGAACTTTAAACTAGAATAAATATTTATAAAAACTTAAAGTTAACTTAAAAGAATGACTGAAAGACTAAAGCTAGTCATTACTTCCAAGTCATCAGGGCCTGAAATTACAATTTAAATGTTAGTAATTCCCCACTGCTCTTTCAAAGATTTGCAATTATATCACTCCATATTAATAAGCAAGCAATGAAACAAAAATTTTAACAGCTATACTATGTCATGTCTTAAAATATTGGAAACTTTAAATGCAATCAGTCACACTCACCCTCTGGCATTCTGGATCAGATTCTTGATAGGGAAAAAGATCTGAGCACTAAACTTCTTTCTTATGCACATAGGTCTTTTCACAACTTTGTAAGAACCTTTAGTATTTAGAATTAAAAGTGTGTCTTGAAAATATTAGTCTCTGTTGCCTTGTTCTTTTCAATTGCCCATGCCAGGATAAAAGTAACTATGATGGTTGCTCAAGGAAGCTCTTTCAGGTGACAGAACTCCTGAAAATTCCAGCCTCTTCTAGACAATAATGGTACTCAGGACAAGGACTTCCAATTTAGTCAGCTGTAGCTCAGAGGAACTGAAGATGGAAAAGGAAAAGGAAAAGGAAAAAAGGAAAAGGACAAGGAAAATAAGAAAAGCAAGGAAGACATTAAGTCTGTCACTTCTATATGACTCCAAGTCTCAGGTTTGAGAAAGGAAGGTGTATCTGTCACTGTATTAGTCACCAGTCACCATTTTCCTTCCAGTTTGACTAATTAATTTTTAAATCTCTGACCATTTTTGGCTGCTTCAGTGTCTGTTACAATGAGTTGCAGCATTTAATCAGGAACTGTACAATAATGTACTTCTTCATGTTTTCTCAAACATGATAACTTATTTCACCCAATACCTGCTCATTTTTATCTTGCAAGAGGAAATTAAAATTTTACCAATAAATTCTGTCATTTTTTAACTTTGCTGTTGTAAATATACATGTTTTCATTCCTCATTTTGTCTTCCATTTATTTTGTTTTGAAGTAACTGCAATACCTGCTAGGTATGACGATTTTACTTCTCACAAGCATCCAAACACATTGAAATGGCCATAAGAAATAGCATAGTTTCATAGCACCTTTTCCAAATTCAAAAATAATTAAAAAATACCATCTTTCAGTCACTTTCTCACTCTGATAAACACAGAAAAAATTAAATAGAATATGGTTTTAGGAAGACTTGTTGGCAAGAAATTTGAAGTGTAAGAGAAATAGGTTCAATTGAAATGTCTGTTAACACTTCATCACTGGACCTATTTTTAGTATCTTCTCATTCACTCTCTGAGGTAGGGGGCAAAACCAGCAGAAAGTCTACAGCCTAACAGACATTTGTTAAGGTCCTTGATTTCTCTTCAGGATCAAAAAGATACAATCCCAATCTGCCCTTTAAGAAGGAGAAGATGAAAAGTTCCACTAGTAAGTGGGATGAGTAGTCAACTCCCTAACCTCTTAAAAGATGCAAATCAAACACAGCTTAAGGTGCTATAAAGTAAATTATTTGGTATATGTTTTGAGCTATTCAGGGATAGTACCATCTGTCCTCAAATCAGATTTGATTTAGAAGGAGCAGTGATTTCCAAGAGACAAGTTAATGATGAATTAAGAAATCTGGAACATCATATTTTCCACAGACCAGAGTACTAATATGGGAAATATTAAAAAGTAATTCTGTGATCTATAATTGAGTGAATTTTTGATCAGCATCTTGATCTGAATCCTCTTCATCAGCAATGTTCTAATGATAACTATTTTTACTTTTCAAATTCAATACTTATTTGTATTTTTGAGCCAAAGGAATTTAGTTTATTTATATTACTATCTGTTGTTAAAATGCATGTATTTTTTTCTGATTTATTTTTAAAACTTTATATTTCATTCAAATAAATATAGTATGCAAACCCAAAGTGCAGATTAAGCACAAAATTTATGTCACCATACTCTATGTACACTTTTTTAGAAAACTATTATAATATATTTTACCAAAAAAGAGAACACAACTTGGAATTTTGAGTACTCATCTTCTGCAGCACTGAAATGGAGTAAGCAAGATGACTGGGATAAGATGGAAAGTCCAGTTTGTAAATTTTGTGGGGTGACATAAGGGGGGAAAAAAAAAAAAAAAAAAAAAAAAAAAAAAGAGGTTGTATAAAAAAAAAAAAAAAGAAAAAAAATAAATATTTAG